>WITN01000139.1:0-150858 GCA_015025155.1 Lactarius quietus
CTGGAGAGCCAAGGACAGGTGTCATCAGCAGGCTAGAAATGCAGTGAGGCACCACAGCAACTCACCCAGACTGGGGAGAGCCCAAGGACACGGTGTCATCAGCAGGCTAGAAATGCAGTGAGGACCACAGCCACTCACAACTGGAGAGCCAAGGACAGGTGTCATCAGCAGGCTAGAAATGCAGTGAGGCACCACAGCCACTCACCACTGGAGAGCCAAGGACAGGTGTCATCAGCAGGCTAGAAATGCAGTGAGGCACCACAGCCACTCACTCCTGGAGAGCCAAGGACAGGTGTCATCAGCAGGCTAGAAATGCAGTGAGGCACCACAGCCACTCACCCTGGAGAGCCAAGGACAGGTGTCATCAGCAGGCTAGAAATGCAGTGAGGCACCACAGCCACTCACTACTGGAGAGCCAAGGACAGGTGTCATCAGCAGGCTAGAAATGCAGTGAGGCACCACAGCCACTCACATACTGAAGAGCCAAGGACAGGTGTCATCAGCAGGCTAGAAATGCAGTGAGGCACCACAGCCACTCACAGACTGGAGAGCCAAGGACAGGTGTCATCAGCAGGCTAGAAATGCAGTGAGGCACCACAGCCACTCACAGACTGGAGAGCCAAGGACAGGTGTCATCAGCAGGCTAGAAATGCAGTGAGGCACCACAGCCACTCACTTCCTGGAGAGCCAAGGACAGGTGTCATCAGCAGGCTAGAAATGCAGTGAGGCACCACAGCCACTCACAACTGGAGAGCCAAGGACAGGTGTCATCAGCAGGCTAGAAATGCAGTGAGGCACCACAGCCACTCACAGACTGGAGAGCCAAGGACAGGTGTCATCAGCAGGCTAGAAATGCAGTGAGGCACCACAGCCACTCACAGACTGGAGAGCCAAGGACAGGTGTCATCAGCAGGCTAGAAATGCAGTGAGGCACCACAGCCACTCACTTCTGGAGAGCCAAGGACAGGTGTCATCAGCAGGCTAGAAATGTAGTGAGGCACCAATGACCACTCACCACTTGAGACCCAAGGACAGGCATCATCAGGATAAAGACACGAAATGTACCACACCACTCACAGTCTGGAGAGCCAAACATAGCTGTCATCAACAAGCTAGAAACACCACAAAAAGCACTGCAACCACTCACGAACTGGGAGGAGATCACAAGCATTGTCAGGTTTGTCAATCTGGAAAGCATCGCTAGCAGCATGAACTCACAGCCTAAGAGTTGGGTGGCATGGCACATTGTCAGACATGAACCGTCCATGAGAGCTTATATAAACACTTGCCCAAAGGTATGGAAACGGAACAAGACATGCTCGAATTACTTGTTCCACCTCGAACCCAGTAAGGCGACGGACACTGCAATTTTTGTTGAGATTGTCACTCCCGTCAAGTTGCGTACTCACCGGCTCAAAGATGTCTTAACACTCAATTCTATATTACCCCTCTGCACAGCTAAAAGCATCAATGCAACGGTATCCTCGTTCAGAGCCGCAGCCGTCTTCTCGACAAGACCATCGCAGCGGTTATCATTCATGTGCATGTCTGTCGAAGCACATTAACGTGTGAGCTTGCCATCTAGCTCCGGACTCACTTTCTAATCGCACATATTTCACATCATTACCAAGGGGACCCAGGTAGTGATCTTGGAATCGTTTCTCTGCTTCAGCAGATACATCGCTATCCGGGTAGTTATCCGGGTCCTCAGACTCGTCCTGCATATCCATTTCGACGTTGCACAAGAACTGGTCATATTTAGTGAACACAGCGATGACGGGAACTCCAAAGTTGCGTGTCAATATAGATGCTAGTGAACGTTCGTAACGACGCACCATTCGGATCGGTGCAAATCTTGTCGTAAAATTTCAAATCTAGCCCTGGTCGATGGCCATCCATCGGGACGCAATACCTCAAAACATGATGGTCAGTTGTCGTAATCGTGAAAATCGAAGGACCAGACCATATCGCATGCAGTTTTTGCCAGATCATTTCTGCACACTTGCGTTGAATGAAGTCTTTCAAAATCTCGAGTTCATCTGTGCTACCCGACTCTATTCCCATGGAGTCGTGAAAGACATAACCCGGATTGTTGGAGAACACAAGTTCGTCGTCGATCTTATGCTCGCCACGCTAGATCCATGTTCGTTAGACGCAACCGAAGAGAAGTACCATCGTTACTCACATTCATGGACGGCTCAAGTTTAACCTAGTCGGTAGTGAGATCGCCCTGACAGACAAAATCTTGGACCACGTACCTCTTCCCCCTCGCGGTAAATAGTGGGACTCTCCGTTGTTTCACAGACACGTTGTAAGATCGAAGTCTTTCCTGCATTTGCTCTTCCTACGACAAGAACTCGGAACTTGAACTTTGGGAGACGACGGGTTTGTTCGGCATCCATTGTGCAATCGGTGCGATGGAGTTTGGAAAAGCGAGAGTGTTGTGTTGATCGATTTGATCCCGCCCTCGATCGATGGCCGAAACCACGTGCCCTTTCTCACGCCAACTTTTCCTCATTATCCGCCGACCCCGCTCATGTCAAATAAAATGAGTTCCAATTCTGTCTCTCTGAACGGAAGTCCATCCATCTCCCTGCGCTGAAATATTCCAATAAAATTGATATACCCCCAGCTTATCACACATCTCAACCTCCATTGTACCGTACGCAATCCGAGAATGCACGATAACGGGTTTATTTACCTCTTTACCATTAATGCTCAACGACTTGTACCTCCACCCAGTGATGATACACAATGTTTTCCAGGACTGTGCCGTCACAGGCGGTCTCGCTCGCTCACTCGCACGGTGCTGTCCAGCGCAACGGAGTGTTTTCTGAAGCCCGCAGGCCTCAGCACGTATGGGGCTGATGATAAAATCCTGCCCCTCGGTGTTCGAGATGTTCATCGCGCGCGATGGGGTCGATCGAGATATTACCTGACGGGTACGATGCGTCGGACGACGAGCCTATCACGCCGATGACAGGCACGCGCGTGGTCTCAACGAACAAGTAGGGTGCGAGGGATTCCAAAAAGGGTGAGGCAGAGATAGCCGACGTGGGAGGCTGCGTTTCGAGAGTTAGGAAACGAAGGAGGGCAGTGGAAGAAAGAGATTGGGTGATACGCACTGGCGCTCTGCTGGATCCTCTGTTGATCGCATCTATGCGCACGCGGTGATAGATCGGCGTCGTGAGCTCGTCGTCGTGGCTAAAGGGCATCCCGCTATGTGTGAAGTCGCCTGGACTGTGCCTGCACCCGGGACGACAGGCCATGCGTTCTCGTCCATCGAGATGGTGGGTTGATGGGTTCCCTAGAAACCATGTATCTTGGCGTCCGTGTAGTTGAATGGCGTGGACCGAATGAAGTTCTCACGCGTCTCAGCAGCTCAGCAAGTCTTGGTCATCCCTACAGAGCCGTTGAGCGAGTCCCTACCGTTACCAATGGGCCTGTGCTGTCTGCGTTACGAAATCAGCGAATATGGGAAAGTTTGACCGTACGCACGGGTTGGCATGGTCTATGGGCCTGTTCTTGGGGTCATTGAACCCGGAGGGTGTTGAATAGGCAACGAGAATGGACAGAATGAGCAGGCAGATGTTTGGTCCCAGTACTCGCCATCGAAGAAATTACCTTGTTACCTCAGCAAAGTCGATGCCCAGTGGGAATTATGTGAGCCGTCTCCAGTTCTGACAGCGCTGATCCCACTTTTCCGTTTAGGGCTGAGTTCTTCTCCCCGCATCCAATCGACATTCATCATTCCGGGGCTTATATAATGGCCAGCTTAACTCCACGGCATCCTTTCATTAGAGGCACCACAACCCTCCCCCAGTCGGATTCGTGGTGCAACCTCCCCTTATCTCATAGCACTGACCGGGATGGTAGCCCATTACCTCCCCAAGCTCCGTCACTTTCATCGAACCCGCAAAGTCTCCTCCGTCGAATGTCTCCTCATCAGGCCCATTCTCACAGTCAGTCTGACCTGCTCCAGCATAGTCCCAAATCAGCCTTTGGATTTACGCGACCTGTACCACATCGCATACAATTATCTGATATCTCTGGATACCTCCAAATCACTCCCGTACTGTTCGCGGAAATCGACAGGTCCAAGCCTATAGGTGTGGGCGTATCGGGAGTGGCATATGCTGGAACAGTGAGTTCGCGGCCCTGTCGCGAGGTCTACTCAACTTGAGGCCAGCTCTCTCCCTCAGGAATTCACCCTTGAACGCGCTCGTAGTGGAGAGTACCCAAACCCGTGTGCGTTTGGAGGCAGACCCACTGGGATGTAATGACATAGACCTCATGTTCTAGCAGCTTCACTGCATGAAGCATGATCGAGTCATCCCCCACCCAACAGCCTCTCCGAAACTCAAAGTCTTGCCCCCCGACTCTCCCAAGTATCTTCTCCTTCCCTCAGCAGTCCCCCAGTGATCACTCTGCCTCTTACCATCCCGGTGATCGCAAAATTCGAATAACCCGATCACCACGGCTCCTCCCAAAGTTCTCACACCCACATCAGAAAGTGCATATATGTGGTCAACACATCTGTCAGTCGTTCAGCCTCGCCACTCAATCGCCAATGGGCCAGTCTGCGAAGGCATGGACCCCCGCCTACGGACGCCCACATCTGCATCTGCACCTGGTCCTGACTTGTCGCCTCGTCCTCTCTAGCAATCAAGTCGTCTGTGGCGGAGGCGCAAGTGGGAGGGAGAAAGCGCTGTGAGCGTGGAAGGCAGGAGCAGCCCGTAGCTGCGGAGGATCGAACGTTCACTGACACCGATACTGACACCGACTTCCTCGCCGTCTGTACCTGTGCCTACTCCTGCGCCTGTGGTAGTCGATGCTCAAGAAACAGTTGGCATTGGCAAGACACCCACGACACAGTCAATTGAACTGTCAGCTCCGCAATAGCAACCCACCCCAAAGTACTGTACCGCCGTCGCCGTCACCGCAGCTTTGTCCCGAAGACCCCGAAACGCCACCGGCGACTCTGCGGCGCAAGATCAGGATACACCACATCGCTTCGTGGTACACAAGACCGCTGGGAGCACGCTACAATGTCGGATATGTTTGTGCGTTCGCTGTCGGCTACTGTTAGAATTGACACTAACACAAACTCTGGAAAGGCGAGATCGATCCTCCTATGACGCACGTAGTGGGGTTCTCACTCAGCGCACAGTATACGGAACTGGTTGGCGGCTGGCCATTATAAACAGGAGCACGATGCGGGGCTCGATGCTTTGGCATGTATGTTGCCTTGCACGATCGTGGAGATGCGGCAGCGTCTCTTGGCTTCTCAGTGACACTCCCCTCTCTCCTCCACAGTTGTGTTTCCCCTTGCTATTGGTTATGCAGCCTTTGTTTTAATTATGCAGTATTACTCCAGACTCTGCAACGATTTATGGCTCGTGGTCTCTGTACGGTATATTTCAGGACTTTGCCCGTGTCTGTACGACGTAATGCTGTAGGAAGGTTGGGACTTTCGTCATGCCAGTCTTCATGTTATTGACCGTTCTGGCCGTCATGATGAATCCACCAAGTTGGATGTGTCTCAATATGTTTATTATTTTATTTCATCGTCGCGCGACTACGCGTGCAAACAAAAAAAAATTAATCTTATTGGCTTATCGTGTATACCACCCATCCCGCTCACACCCTCCCTAAATCCTGAGCACCACCCGATCGTTATGGAAAAAGTATGCACCCAAAAACTTGCCCAAAACAGCAGACATGTGGTGAGTCAAGCAGGGCGCAAGTACCCGCCAAGAGAAGTCGGAAAGTGAGTTCATTCGCGCAAAAGTAGGTATCACGTGACATCCTGTTAGGGACGGTGAGCAGGGCAAAAAGCCTCATTCTAGTTCTTGAGGAACCCAAGCCCTCGGAAACGCTTACGACAAGCCTTCGATGCCGAAACCCCAACCATTGAATACACTCTCACCTGTCTCATCTCTACCTCCCGAATTATCTGCCGCTATATTCTCCTTTTTGTGCCACCCTGGTCCATCTGGAAAACCAGACCACCATCTAGCACCACTCTGTGTAACCCACGTCTGTCATCAATGGCGCGAGATTGCACTCGATCTCCCCCTGTTATGGAGCGTCGATTTCCCAACCCTCAGTTCGGTAGGGGCAGCTGTGATGCTTGCTCGGGCCAAATCAGTACCCTTGTCTTTGGAGGCGGATTTTCGTGGCTATCTCTGGGACGATGATCGATTCTGTACATTCCGAAAAGAAATCCAGGGGCGTCTTCCCCATGTACGCCACCTTATAACCAGAGCAGAGCCTATCTAACTCCACAATACACTTGGAAGACTTGCATCACCTGCTCCCACTCTCGAATATCTTTTGCTCTCTGCCTGTAGTAGGCGACGACCAAGCGGAATAACATCCGAGTCGTTTCAGCCAATCATCCCTAACACTCTTTTCTAGAGCTCCACCCCTAGGCTCTCCTGGCTGGAACTCTACAACTGCGCCATCAGTTGGCATTTGTCGCTCTTAAAAGGACTCAAATATCTCAAGATACTCACATCGACTGTCCCGGTGGTTTGGAGGCCATACCTTGCATCGTGGTTGGGCGCACTGGACGAGATGCCCCAACCAAAGACGCTTACCCTTCACCAGGCTTCCCTAATCGCCCCACCATTTCAATTTGACGTCGTGCGCACCTTCACGCTTCCTTCCCTTACACGCTTGGATATATTGGACTCTCCGGAGGATTGTTTGGTCGTACTTTCTCATCTCGACCTACCGGCCCTCACCTGGCTGTGCCTCACAGTAATCTCCTCCCGTCTCCTGCTCGACACCCATGTGGATGAGCTTCTTCGGCATGCCGTACGGCACGCACACGGACCCCAGGACACCCAGCCTCCACAGAGCGTGCTTTTCTGCAGTGAAACTAGGCGTTTAGGCGTTTAGACATCCTTGCATGGCCTGCGCCTAATATTGACAATGTGGTGCACGACCCGCCTACCTTGCTCGCAGAGACGCTCCCTCCACGCATGGCGCTCTCCTTTAGGACCCGCGACCATTCTATTCTGTTGGCTCGCGTCGTGATCCTTCATACGGTGTTAGTTGGCCTCCCCGTGGACCGCCTCGTGACGCTTGCCGCATACAACTTGGGTAGTAGCTCTGATGAAAGCGACTTCCACATGCGGCATTTCTGGCTCAACCTCTTGCCTCAGTGTACCCTTCTCCAGCGCGTGCAACTAGCGTTTCCTGTAGGACCTAGATTTATAGAGACGCTACTAATCAACAATGGGGGACGCGAGAGGCCGTTGCTTCCTTCACTTACGGAGCTCGTCGTGGCCGATGCCTCATTACATACACTTTCGATGCTTCCCCTATACGACACACTTATGAAGCGCATGGAGCAGGGAGTTCCGGTGAAGATGCTCGACTTGCGCATGTGCATCCAGGACCCAGATCTTGGCCGTGTAGAAAATTGGCTTGGGTCGCTCGGTGACATTGGGGTCAACGTCCTTGGTCCGGAGAAAAACACCGAGGAAATAGAACAAATAAGATCTATATGGAAGACCGTATTTCGTGTTCCCTTCATCAATGATGAACATTTGAGAGAAGATGACTATTCAGATGTAAGTGGTGATAGTAGTGATAATGAAGAATAACGATGACGGGGAGATGGTGGACTACTGGACGATGGGTTGGCCGAGTCTTTGATGCAGAGAAACCGGCGAGACCGAGGAGGCTGATGATGATTCTATGGCGGATCTCCACAGAATATTTATTGTACAAATATATGTTGATTCACATTGTACATTACAGAATATCCTGTACCCTTGTACTAAATCCCAAATGACCATTTTTCACCATCGAATTTTCAAGCACGGTTTGTATTGATAAGTCGACACCTAGTCCCATATAACTCTTCGAAGAATGTATATGTACGCAGAGTGGTGAGGCAGTTGTAGCATGTGCACCGATTAAGTGCAACATATCGATCACCCCTCCCTAGGCCTAACATTCCTTGATTATCCGCCTCTGCACCAACAAGGTAAAATACACCACGTAGCACCTCGCTTGCAGTTGAACACAGCAAATGTTTTTTTCTCTTCCACCATCTTTCCCCCTTATTGCACACACAACACGCACACACTTCCATTCTCACATAGCTTCGAACTCTGTAACTTAATACAGTGATCTCAGATCATCTCCTGACTCCATCTTCTTCTATTCATGAATCGGACCGAACTGCCAACAACAGGAACAGGTACGTGCTACTGGGCACTATTAGGGCGTTGGCGGCAGTGCACGTAACTACGAAGTCCAATAGGACATCATTCTAGACAATCGTTCACTGTAGTTGGGTCAGGCGGTGGGCATAACCGTATCATCGAATCGACGCATCCATCACTTGGCAGCCTGCGCGACACGCCCAAATGCAACATTAGTACCTGCGGTGTTACAGAAAGGAACGAAAGTCAACTCAATTCAATACCTGAGGCCTGATGTAGTGGCCTAGCCCTTTCCAAAAAAAAATTATTATTGATTCCTCGACCCTGAGCCCCAAGCCCAAATGGCCTGACCCCGTTACACGGCAGATGCTAAAGCACAGGCCCGAACAAGCAAACGACTTTTAGTCAAAGCATGCAGGAACCGGGGCAAGGCGGGAGGCGGGACCGTCCAAAAAACGACGACGGAGATATGTGGATGTATGCCCTTAATTGCTGGCACTGCAATAACGAAAACTGCACGATGGAGATGGAGGGTAGGAAGCGACGGCGCTCGGAGCCGCCCACCGAGGACTATACGATCACTGCTCTCCGGCAACGCGCGAGGAATCGCGCGTCGAATTGCAAAAACCGGCCATGGACGGCGATGGCAGGAAAATATACAGTACGATAAGATCGCTTTTCCCGGTGCGAAGATCCGAACCTAATGAATGAATGATGGGCGTAATTGAGTCAAGGTGCTACGTTACGAGAAGCATTCCAAGTCGCCGTGCTAGTGGCGTTTTTGCGTTTGCGTGTGTGCGTGCGTGAACGGCGGAGGCGCGCTTTCGAATGCATTTTTGTGCGTCACGGTGTTGACGATGTAGCACTTCACGAGAGAATGTTTATCTATGCGTGCCTGTCTGAGTCCTTCCAACTCCTCGCTTGCTTCCCCGTTCAACTATTCGGGGACACACTATTCGGACCAGATACCAAGATTTGACGGATGATGTCCCTGCGTGCCCGTTGCGTTGCGCTGCGCGATCGGCTGTTGAGAACGGACTACAGTGGGTTCATCTGCAAAACTGGGCAGGCGCTTGATCTCGCTTGACCTCGCTTAACCAGTTCTGACCGCGCCTGACAACCTCCAGATTTACAGATGTTAACTTGAGGCAGCAGATGTTTCCACGAACGTCGATGGGGGCGTATTTTGTTTGAAAAGTGGACACCCCCGGGTGATAGACGGACAAGTCGGATAGGCACAATAACAGGTACACATTTTATGAAAAAGCGGAGAGAGAGAGAACGACAATGCGACAGAGTGAGGAGATAATAAATAAATACATACAGAATGTGCAATGCAACGATTACCCTTCGCACGTAGCGTAAACATAGACTCAGTAGTATCTAGACAAGATGCAGCTCAATGAGCTGGGGGCGCAGGTGCGGGTATCGGTGGTTCAGGAACAGCTTTGTCCAATGCGCCTTCCAGGAACACAGCATATGAATAAGGCACATGCGCATCGTCGATGGCAGCTGCGCGCAGTTTCTTCACCACCTCTTTACACACGTTGATGACTCGCACGCGCTGTTGCGCACCCAGCGTCGGAGCAATGTTAGGACTGAGAAGCTAAACAAATCACACTTCAGAAGAGTGACGCCAGGGGTGTGAGAGACAACCATACCTCAAGGAGAAATGCCCCCGCAAAGCCAGTTCCAACAAAGAAAAAGTCTGGGGCGTAACGCACGTGGCCCGTAGAGTGCATATATTCCATCCACAAGTCGAGCAAGGCAAACGCGGCTTCCATACACTGATATCCCCAATCAGAAATGGAACATTATCTGTAATGCGCAGGGTTACGCACCGTGTCGATATAGGCGCTAGGTTTTGTCTGAGGAGCAGTATCTGTCGACTCTGCTTTGTGGCCAAATGAATGGACGATGATCCGACAGTACTGGTACAAGCTAGAAACGTAGTCAGTGAGTACATTATGGAGAGTACGACAGCGACTTGAACGTACAAAAGAACCATCCCCAGTCGATGCTTGCCAGCGAGATCTATGACTTTCACGTCAGGCTCGACGATGACCGTAGATAAAACCGTGGTCCCTACCTCGGCCAGCACGCCGCTCGTTTGCCTTCACAGTCGTGTTCGCGATTGAGGTTTGCAATTCCCGGTCAAAGCTACTAATCAAACGATCCAATGCACGGCTTTTTCGCTAATTGCCAAAGCACGCTTCAGTTTCGACCTCCCCGTCTCTGACATGCTGGTTGGCAGCCCACCTCGTATCCAATACGCTTCATGCTGTCTATGAATCGTTGCATGATGCTCAGAAGCTCGATAATGGCCGGGAGATCCGCGTCGAAGGGGTGCTGGAACTTGGACGCCGAGCACCAGCGGGACACGTTGGACGTGAGCTGGGTGCATGCGGTGTTAGAGGTGATTGGGCGCGACTTAAGCGACAAACCTCTTCGTCCTTGCCCACTCCTGGAGCCCTGCCAGTTTCAAGCGACGTGCTTCCATCCATAATTGAACAGATCATCCATGTTCGGCGGCGATTTAGTAATTCGCGTTCATGTCGCTCGTCCATCGGCTCCACTTTTGAGTCACGGTTCAGACCAAGTTCTAATGCAAGCCTAGAAGCAATGACTATGAGAAACGAGCAGACGGAAAATGCGCGAAACGATTATACCTGCTGGCAACGCCAGAGTAGAAGCCGCTTCGGTTGTCCTCGAAGCGTTGAGTAGGTACGGCATAAGCCGTGAGCATCAAGTAAGCCTGGCACATCTCCACACACTTCCACCCGTCATGAAGCGAGGCTGCCGCGCTTTGCAAAATGCATTGCAAGCTTGTATAACCCCGGGCGCTTAGTATAATACCGAGAAGATATGCCGCAAACTGCGCCCAAAAGTATGTGAGAACAGAACGGTCCAAACTTTCCCGAGACGCACCAACAGTGAAAAGGAAGGGACACCGTCTCATGACCGACGCAGTGCTGTGTATTGCTTCATCAAGCAAACTCAGGTACGGCTGTTCAACGCACAGTCAGCGCACGTGAAACTGTGAAGGTGCACGATGACCCACGTTAATATGGTCGAAAAATCTGTGGGCGCGGGCGCAATCAGAACGGAATGCTGGGAGAGGTGACGAGAAGCTTACAATTCAAAAAGCTCGCGCGCTTCTTGTGGGGAAATCAGGCCTGAGATGAGAATTTCTGGAACCATCTCGCGCTCGATAACGATTCGCCGAAGATTCAAATCGGTATACGGGCCTAAGTTGAGACGCCGGTGTAAAGCAAAAGTTAAAAGAGCTCTACGTTGCGCGACTTACTTGGTTGGAAGTAACGCTGGTTTGCGATGCCAAAAAGGTCAGTCCCGAGAGCAGTTGACGACCTTGCACCTAAGTGCGAAGAGACCGAGGCGAGGAACGCAAACGGTGCAAGATCTTCCGGCTGCGCAGGATCATGCGACGCTGATGTAGAGCACACGACGGCCTTCTCAGAGCCATCGTCATCGTTTTCGTCATCTTCCTCATCGGACGAGTACATGTCGTCGTCCTCAAGTTGCGAGGTATCAAATGCCCCGCACGCCTTTTCCGAAGCCTGAGCGCCGACGGCGTGTCGTCTCTCCATCCACGAAAGTACCTCTCCGTGCATTTCACGTTCAGTGGGATTCAAGGAAAGGCGTGCAGCGTTGATAGAGATGGGAGTCGCAATGGACGTATTCCGTAGTCGATGGAGCAGGATAGATATAGTTTCGTTCTTCTCGCGAATTTGCCGTAATAAATTCTCGCGTTGACTGTAACAGGTAAGAATGACCCAGACGAATGCGTAACGTAATAGTAACTTACCCAGGCGTCCGCGCCTTTCTGCCCTCGACGATACACTGATGCGAGCCAGCGGAACACCTTATACAAGCGCGCGCATCAGCGCCAAAAGCACATCGCATCTAAACGGTTTGGGAGTTTATCTCGGACAAAAAGCTCACAGATATCTTAGGAACATACCTTGAGCTTCTTGCATCGAGAACAAGCCCCGGGTCGACGGCCCGCACCCTGAGAGTTCCGAGGAGCAGGGGGGCTTTGAGGGACAGGTTCGACATCTTCAGTGCTGTCCTGATTGATGCGAGCGTCTATTGTGACACTACTATTTGAAAGGGGTTCGGGCGCGGGGGGTGAAACAGGGGTGGCATAGTGACTGAGTGATGATGGAGGAGAGTTGGTCGCAGGGGTAGTGTCTGAGCTCGGGGACGGATGGACCCAAGGGGGAGATGGCACAGGAAGAGGATAATATGGGTTTGCCTGAGCGAGGCTACTCTCAGCGCACTGGAATTCTACTGTTTGGTGGGTCGTCGGCCGTGAAGAGGACAAAGGTAAGGCGAAACTCACCTTCATTGCGCGGACCCCAAGGCTCCGCGGAACCGACTGGCGCATGCATAGCGCTAATGTCAAAAATCCCGATTCGACTCGGGTTATTGAGCCCCTGTGAAGGGGGCTCGTAGACAAAAGGACCCGGAGCGACTGGGACTGGCTGAGGAGCGCATTGAGAGGAAACGTATGGGGGGTACTGGGATTGTTGGGAGGGGTAGGCGTATGGCCAAAATTGAGGGTCGTCAGAAGCGAATGGAGAGGGATAAGGGTGCCGATACTCCGGATGATCGGGATGATGTTCGCGGTAGTTGAGCTGCAGAAGATAGGCAGAATCCATGGTGGTCTCACTGGAGGAGGCGAAAGAAGAGGTTATTGAGCTGTTTTGGACTGCGTGGGCGGAGAGGGGGGGAAAGGTGCAAGTGAGTCCGCGCTATTATATGTGTCGTGGGCGTGAACACATCCAACCCTGAATAAGAAATAAGGCGCCACTACATCTAAGCCACAGCAATACTCTATCTACCACACCCGAGTCGCCAGGCTGTCCCCCCTCTCCCCGTTACCCGCCGACACATCACTCCACCATCGACCGTTCCTCATGCGTCCACGCAAACTCTGATGCGGACAGCTTGCGATGCGAGGAGCGACGCCTCTCGCGTGTCGCCACTAGCCGCCCACATGGCCCGTGGGAACCCTCTTTGCTTCCGTCCAAACTCGGCCATCCCAGCGATCGCGTTGCAATCACTCGTGATCTCATTGAAATTCGAGGCACCCTTCTAATCGCCTCGCCTAATATCCTCAGGACTAACGCAATAAAAATAAAATGAGACCGCCTTGCAGGAGCATTCCATATATGTGAGCCTCGGGAAACTACCGAGCGATCCTCGATCAAGGCCAGCAGTTACTATTCACGGCTACTCGGTCGGGAAAATTTTGATCGCAGCAGTCAAACGTACGGGGTTCGAAGCCATGCGTACAACGCATGTAGTCTCACGAACGCTTCGGCCAACTTGTTTGGAACGCTCATCGGCGCGTCAAAATAACATTCGCCCACAGTCCAAGGCTCCTTTTTTAATGTATACGCAGGATGGGGCTCAGCACAAGGCTCAGCAGGTACTCTTCGGAACGGGGCGTCCCGAACACGACGATGCGAAGCAGGGCCAGTTGACAGGACCGTGGGGTTGCATCGAAGTAAGTAACGATCATAATGAATCCAGAAGAAGTCCACAGGGGAGGGGAAGGGGGAGGCGTCAAAACGTAATGTCGCGTTCATACGTGACGAAGCGGTCCAAAGATGTCCATCCCTCACCCATAGACGACGAGGAGGTCTTGGAGACCCGCGATGCCACGCATGGGGGTACCATCTAGCAGTTCCGCTGAAGTATTCCTTAACGTGCCAACTCGGAGGCACCAGCAGTTCAGTATTACTCCCTGGTACTATGCAGACACTGGTGGTGCGCCGAGAACTGTCCTTCTTATCAGGCCTCAATAATTGAAAGCTAAATAATTTAGGCGCGTCGGCCTGCATCCGCAAGGAAGTCTGCCCTCAGCCCTCCGACCGAGGACTTTTCATATATCATGGCTCCTGCCTTCTTTCCTAGAACCTCTCACGCCACAGAACACGTAACACCCGTCGCGCCGCGACGGGCAGCCTGCGCGGCGGAGGTGGGCCTGCAGTACCCCGGGCGGCGACTTTACGTGGCGACGAACAACCGAAAACACGCCGGGCGTGGTTTGTGATAGCGCACGCACGCACGCACCCAACGACAGACGGAAAATCCATGGATAAATTTATCGCATGGGGAAAAGGTATTTCCTGGGGTTCCTCTGTGCGAGCCCATTGCTCATCGACGCAGGGAGGAGGGCAGGTCTCATATGCATTATCCGGTACATGTGCATGCGTCTGCCATAAGATCAAATGAGACCAACGGGGGGAAGCTAATAAATTTAAGAAATCGAATGCGGGTCTGCGCTGCGGCAAGTCGCGGTCGCTGGCACGGCACAACAGAAAAACGGATCCATACCTCCTACCGATTTACTTATATACACGTTCAAAGCACCCTTTGACAGCTCATCGAACGTCTCCTTGCGTCGGCGACTTTCAATTTCGCACGCGCGAATGGGGAAATCCATACCCGAAAAAGGGTATTCTTCCAGTCGCCGTGCTGGTTTCATCCCCCCCTCCCCCTCTCCTCCGTTCATAGTGTTTTTTACTTACTGCATCGGGAGCGGGAGTGAATACAGCGGACACATAGCACTTGTGCCCCCGGGGGGGCTGCGTCACGTCCACGCTCATCCGCCGAGCGCGTAGCCTGTCATCCATGGGCACCAAACTGGACCTCCGCTTCCGGTAGCCCAGAGGACGACGCTCATGTGGCGTCAAGTTTTGAAGACCCGGTACGTACACGTCCTAAACTTCACTGACCCCCTTCTTCGGTGGTGTCGCACCATCACCATGACCCTGGACTGAATGTGAGGTTTGTCCCTAGGCTCCTCGCATTTGCAGTGGCGACCCAGGCACAATAATACAGTACTACCGCCGTCAAATTGAAGAAAAAACAAAAAAGGCTCGTGAGACTCCGTTAGCGTTCATACTGTACGCCCATACAGCAGGCAAGACAGCAGGCCTCCCTGACGCTGAGCAGGCGGTGGATCACGGGGGTCTTCTTAGGCGCCGTGCACTCTTCTCACGTCAGAGGTACGCGGCATTTACCCTGTTTTGTTTTTTTTGCTTCAACTTGCTGCTCTGGGGTTCCTTTGATTGCGCGGCTGTCAATTCTTCTGATCTCACAGGTCACGTGGCCAGTCGCACGAACGCGCGCCTGTTCTTGGAGGTCGATCGAGTGACGGCATGGGACGACACACGCTGCCAGCTGCTCAGCGCTCAGGGTTGGGTCCTGGCAGGTGCGTGCGCACCACATTGACCCCTAGATTATGGCAGGACTGGCAGATGGAAGGAAGGAGCTTGGAGCGTCTCCGCCACTCGAGACGATCAAGTTGATCTTTTGATAGGCGAAAACGATGCATGGTCATCCATCTCCTGACGTCACTGCCAACGCTCTCCGGGTCGTCTAGGCCCACCGTACACGACGTCGACAAAGCGGGGGGGGACGTCTTCGATTTCATGGGGCAATTAGTATGCAAGATTCGTCTCTCCACGTACCCCAGGACTTAGAGTTCTTTTCCACGTACTGTAAGCTGCCAACCTTAATATCTTGTAGGGAGCGAACGACGTCTGGGGCATTCTAGTCCGCTGGGGTGAATGTCACAAGTGGGGGGGAACTGTCGTACGATTCTCGCCGCGAGAGACTCTGCTTGCCTTTGTGTTTGACAACTGTGGCTGGTGCATCGGCGGCACTGCCAGTGGTCTCTGACAATGGGGAACAAGGCGAGCGTTTATTCCGCCGATACAGTACAGCTCTCGAAAAGTTTTTGGAGTGGGGATAGGGGCATCCATTTACAAAAGGGGGATATATTTCCAAGCGCCTCGGGAACTTCCATTCTTGCTGCCCCACTCGACCCTGGAAAGCGCCCACTGACGGCATGCACACAGCTCCCCTCCGCGCCTCTGTGGTGTGGGAAATTGGCAAGTCACAATCTATACACGTTGTTCCACTGCATTAAACGCTTTAGTACAATGATGTGTCTACGTGGTATGTTTCACTCTATGATTCTAATTCTTTGTGTGGTGGGGTCGTCTTCAGTGATTTGTAAGTAAGGGAAAACGTCTGCAATATGGTAAAAAGAAGAAAACGAAAACGGAAAAAAAAAAAACACTCGAACGATCTGCGATGGTACTAGTAAGTGTTCAGACACTCCAAAACATATGGTCATGGGAGGAGGGCGAGCTCCACGCCTAGGCGCATGCTAGTGGGTGGCTCGATTCCGAGACTGGAGAGGGGATACAAGAGGGCGCTCGAAGACATATTGAGGCCGCGACCCTCAGTGATGGAATCCCACTGAGTGTTGAAGCCCATGGCTTGTTCGTGAGAACTAAATATCAAGTCACCCACTGAACGCGCCTGCTCCCAGCCATGGACGTCGATGAAAGCAGTGGGCGAGTCAGAGCCGTCGAGCTCGATGCCATCCTGGGGGTCTACCTCCACGGGCACCTCTAACCCGAGCGGCCCAAGCTGTTCTGTGGACCCAACGACATCAGCGACCGTCTCCCACGCCGACTCGAGCGCGCCGGCGATCCACGTATGGTGATGCGAGAGATGCTCTCCCGCAAAGTACACGTTCCCCTCCGGCTTTCGCGCCGCCTCGAAGCGCGAGAGGAACTGGCCAGGGAGGAACATAGCGTCGCCTGTAGAGTTACGCGCGGACCATACGGCGTCGGAAGTGGTCATGATGAGGTCGTAGACATTTACCACGCTCCCGTCCCGCCTGTCCACTAGTCCATTGTATATCTCCGCCAGGTTCGCGAGCGCGAGGGTCCGTCGCTCCTCAGACGTCAGCGGTAACCACGCATCCGCATCAGTCATCCATGAATACACAAGCAACACGCCAGGCCCGTCCTCGCCGATCCCGTTCGACGGATAGACGATCCAGCGGATCGGGAGGTCAGTGGCGGACTGGCCGCCGCGACAGGGGACCTCGCCTACGTGCTCCCAGAAACGCGTCTTGAACCGCAGGCCCATTTTGAAGAGCGACTCGAAGTGGATAGACCGGATCGCTAGCTCCTTTTTCTCGGACCAGGCTGGCCGCTCGGCGATCATACGTAGTGCGGGGGGAGGGATGGCCATGATGAGTCGGTCGAAGGTGGCCTCGATAGTACTGCCACAGCTGCGAAGCGCGGAACGGTCACCCTCCCGTCGCGCTCGTTCCGGATACCAGAGACGCGCGCGTCCAGTGTGATGTTCTTGTGCCCAACGAGATGCGCCATGGCCTGCGGAAGACGGCTCATCCCATGCGCGATGGTGGACCACTCCTGGGTGCTGAAGTCGATATATTCCATCACGATCTCCGTCACGCTGAGAGAGAACTGGTTCGTCTGCGACGTGACAGTCTCTACAAAGTCGATTACGTCATCTGGCCAGCCAAGGACGTAGCTCAGGTAGAAACGGAAGGAAAAATTGTCGAACTTCTCGCAGATGGCGTTGAACCCTGCGACGAAGTTGCCTTCCAGCTTCTGAAGGAGGGGGGCGACGGCTTCCAGCATGAGCTCGCCTGCAGAGCGATCCTGAAACGCGTCCTGCAGGTCCGCTGGGAGCGGCCAGCCAATTGACCTTGGTGTCACCGTGGACGCGTCCATGTTGTCAGGCCTATAGCGATTGATGTAGACGAAGTTGCCGGGGGATGTGATATAGTAGGGGATGAGGTCGACCTGCTTATTAGAGGGGAGCCGGAAGGATTTGACGTATTTGATGAGGTCAAAGAGGATACTCTGGAAGGGGGAATGGGGTATGCGCATGGCACCTGCCTCGTAGTACTGGTTCTTCTCGTCAGAAAAGTAGTGCGTGTGGACCCGCCCTCCTATGCGGTCAGCGCCCTCAAAGATGTGGACTCGATGGCCTGCGCGTCGTAGGAGGAGGGCCGCGTAAAGACCCGCCATTCCTGCTCCAACAATTCCCACAGAGAGAGGTTCGCGCGTCATTCTGTGATCTAAACAAGGGTATGCGTCGAGAAACGTGGTGCCGGAATGAGTGGGTATAACGATGCCGGTGGGAGGGGAATGCTGTGGGAGGAGGTATGAGGTAATTCGGATAATTATAAGATGAAAACTCACAAGAGATGCACGACTCGGAAGAGGAAGTGACTTAATGAAGAAAGGGCTGAGCTCGGCATGCGTAGATATACTCAGGGCGAACGTGGAATACAGTCCCAAGTACGAGGCGACGTTGGATTAGGCAGTCCTCTCCTTGCACAGCCCAAAAGTCAAAAAGGGCTAAGCAACCGGGCTCGGGGCTAGTGCTCTTCGAAACAGACAACGGGGACGACGAGCCCCACGACTGGAACCGATTTTCGGTAGTCAGACGGAAGCATAGCCTTAAGCCAGTCGATTGAGTGGGAGGTGAAGGTGGCCCATTCAAAGTTACTTGATTCGGAAGGAAGGAGCGGTATTGCTAGCATCAGTAGTTGAGGATTACAGTTGGGCAGAGGTGTACTGCAGTTGGCCTCGTGCGCACTAACGTGCACTGGACAGGATGAGTATCCGAACCCGAGAACAACAGATGGTGCCAAAATTAGGAGTAGCGCTGAGGGGCAAACTTCGGCAAGATGCACGAGGCAGCTAAATGAGGGACGGCGGATTCGGGGATCTAGACAGTGGCCAGAGAGTGAGAACTTGGATCGTGATTACGGAGATAGCAGCGACCGGGGCCAGAGGCTCTCGTAATCGTAAAGGCAGAGAAGTATCTCTTGATAAGGGCATCGTCACAGTATATCGTCGTTGCAGAGCCAAATGTCAAGCAACGTTAACTCACGGAACTGAAAGCGGATTCTTATCAACGAAGTTCCCAATTAGGAAGGAAGTCCCGTTACGTGCTTGCCACTTCCGGCGGCTTTTGCTCACTCTCACTCTGATCATCTGATGTGGGCATCAGGCTCCTACCGTTCGATGGTATTCACGAGTTCGTCGTTTTCTCTCTCTCCAAGTGAGCGAGCCCACTCCTTTGGAAAAGCCATATGTCTGTAGAGTAGCACTTAATCCGGGTTCGTGGCTGGTTTGGATTGTTTCGACTTCTGCCAAGAGTAATGCTGCCAAAGTGTGCGGTGTTGTGGCGCCCTCGCGCCAATGATGTGGGTTCCAGCCTCAAAAATGCTGTATAAACTATGGCTGCGTTGTGATCTCTCTCTTTTCGCATGAAAGTATCGAGAAATGGGAGGGCCTTGTACTTGACTCCGAGTCAATGTTGTGGAGATGGCCATGGTGACTCCTTGAGAATCGATCGTGAGGGCCACTCTGGTCTCAGCTGTGCATTCTGACGATATGTATGGCATCGGATTACCCCTTATTAGATGGATTTCATCGCGGTTTGGCAAACACACTGCTCATCGACACGTGCTCGCTGGCAATAGCATTGCTATGCTGTGGCTGTGCTTGCAAAGCGTAGTTCTCTCAACTGTGGAGTATCGTGTATGGTTTATTTGGATATTACTGATGTCACCTGTCCGTTCAAAGCGCCTTGTTGGAGGATCCTGCGCAACCGGCTACTAGACATTGGGCACCCCACCTATACTTGCGATTACCGTATCAGAATTCATTGAATTCATGATTCATGACATTCTACTCGTGGTTAGATGTTCCATCCGGACCTCCGCCCTCTGTAGAGTCAACCCGGAGCAACCAAGAGTGAAATCTCCGGTGCCGAGGCCCTTATCACAGCGGTACAGGATTGCCCGAGCTGCGGGCAAGTCATAGCACAGACGGAAACTCGATCGATCCCGTCGCGTATCGCTCATAATCTAGGGCAAAACGCTGGACAAGGTTGCCTTCTATTCTGCAGATTTCATGAACGGGGAACGTGCAGTGAATTTGAAACAAATGGCCACGTACTGTGCTTTGTTTCGAAAACAATCCGCATTGGTACCCTACGCCGACACTAATCGCGAGCACGTGAGCCGCTCTATCGCCTCAGTGCATCTACCAGCGTCAATCAAAGGCCAGGCCACTATTACGGTTAGGAACGACCCGACAACCGGACCGGCTACAGAATTACCGTTGTCCGTCCTCATTCCATTCTTCTGGCGTTTTCTGCAATTTCGCCCTTGATTTCGCCTGCTGTTGGTTTCGAGATCAGCGCGTTGAGCGTCATACAGTCTTAGCAAATGTCCTATTCTTCCGCGAGCGAAAGCACAAGTCAAGTAGACGCTATTGTTTCGCACGTCTAGCCGCCCACCGTGGATGTACGCTAGTGCATCCGTTACTGAGTTGCCTCGCCACCTGGGTACAGGTACTCCTGCGAACGCAGCCCCCAATGCCCATGCGTCGGAGGAAAAACTATCTTCTTACAGATGCATTCTTGAGCACCGGTTTCGTTGCTAGGTGCCACAGAGAGTTCTGTCTGCAAAAGGGTCTAGACGTGCCCAGACCAGACAAACGACACGTGGAAGCGGCTTTTTACCGTAAGGCAGCACAGCAACTGACGTGCAGAGGATCATGATGCAAAGATTACGCTAAGTAGCGTTCAAGTAGGCTTTAAAATGTGGTTTGTTATTTCATTTTTTGTACCAGTGCTCGCTCGTGGGCCGGGACGTGGGACTCCTGCGCGAGGCACGGGACGGATCATCGCCTAATCAGCCAGGCACTTCGGTGCCGCACAATCTCTTGTCTTCAAGTTGGGGAAAAGCGGGGGAAAGCGATGATAAACACAGTAGTGGCAGATCCGAAAAAAAAAACACGGCGTTGGGTCGATGACAGCATTAGAACAAGGAGGCAACTGTGAGTCTGTGCGATGGCACAAACAGCTCTCGAATGAGGCTCAAGGTCCGTAGTCCGTACTTGACAGCCCACTGGCGGAACGCGGAGTATTAGCAGCAATATGAGCCATACGGCAGGCGGAGCGGCGGTCGGTGTGATGGAATGAGGAGTTCTTTACCTTGGATTAACTTGAAGCTGTGCCAGTGTTGTTGTTTCTGAATCTCGGCAAATGGCGCGTGGCTAGGAATGTCTGAACTTGGAGACGAGGCCCCGGAACACTCACGTCATCGCTCCGCCAGAGTGCTGAGCAAAAACGTGGCCCGGAGGTGCTAACACCGTACGCCTACTGTAGTCCCCTCGAAGATTAACAAACGGTAAGAGGTGTCATGGTGGTGGAGGAGAACCTGGATACAGCCGAGTTACCCGGTTCCTCAGTGCCTTCATCATCATGACTCTGTCCCGTGCTCCCTCTGACTCGCGCGGCACTTTCACAGTTCACGTTACCTCCCCCTCCTCCTTCGAACAAACACCCCACTCGTGCAGATTCTCGTTGATTTCGTTGATTCAAGACATTCGCGGCGTCAGACAACGCTAGTATACAATCCAAGTCCATTATACTTCGAATCAAAGAATGAAGTGTCCAATGCTTCTTCTTCCTTATTATTGCCTCCACTGTCCGTAAGTCCAGGTACGCATTAGAACAACCCCGGTCTCTTTACTGATTCTCAATTTCTCCACTTATGGGACCTTCTTGCCCTTCAATGAGAACATATGACAGATGGTCATTCTCTGATGGCGGCCGTGTGGCGTTCGTTTTTCATGGAAGAATGATCTGTACGAAATAATAGCTTTGCTAACTCCTTGGGATGCGCATACTGATGATGCGGAGTTAACATCGGTGTGTTCATGCGATGCCTCGAGGGCGCAATCTTCGTCAGTCTGATACGCCCATTGTTTATACTAGGCCCTCGTCCCGGTCGAGCTAACTCGTGCACGCCCCTCGCGATAAATCCAGACAGGAGCCCTTTCCTTGCGCCCTGCGCCGCTGTCATAGGATACATTCAATGTATCAACTTCTCCGGCGCACTCGACGACCGTTTCATTATCATCTTAGCGTCTCTCGACTCTCCGGCACTGCTGACTTGACATGCATTGTATCTGACTGCCCCCACTCACCATAGCGCATGACCAGCGTGCCGGCTCCTCAGATACCCTGTCCCGGTTTCCATCGTCGTTCGCTTTTGGTAGCTGTGGCGCTTCTGTCGTCGTCAGGCGGAGGCGGATGAATGATGCAACGCCACAGGCTCTTGCTAACCCAGGCAAGGCAAGGCCATTTACACCACTCACACCACCGGCAATCTGCAAACTCCATAACGCGTGAGGTGCTTCGTTGGGTTGTCCATCATCTCTGCCCACGGTGCTCAGCTGCGCTGAAGAATGGGTATTACGTGTTGATATTCATGTCTCTATGGGGTATGGCGTAGGTAAATTGAATGGGGTCTGAGAAGTTGATTTGTGTTTTACAGCCGACGCGCAGGCGCCAAACTCGAACTCCGACTTAATCGACGCTCAGAGGGTCTCACAGCAAGCTACGACCTTACTGTGAACTGGACGCCCCAGAACCCCTCGCCCGAATGCTAGGGGGAGACCACTGGGAGACTGTCTACCCTCGATCAGAGCTCGGCTGCTACAGTAGGCGGTTTAACCCCAACTCCACGACCGCACTCGAATTAATATTGTTTTTCCGGGGACCTCGGTGTGTCAAAAATCCTATTTCGTACCCGTTATCGTGTATGTTTACGCTGCGTGAGGTAATTGGGGGTGGTGCGCGTGTTCTACTCCTTCATGCAATGTGTCGTTGGCCAAAGAATCTGTCATATCGACTAGAGACTGACAGTGGTTTAAGAGATGCCGTCAGGTTCCGGCCTACTACCCTCGATTGCCACATTTTCAAGCATTCTCGGCTTTACTAGTCCTGTCTGCCAATGATTGAGGATTCTTAGCGCCCGAAATCCGTACACTCACCCACACTGCTACTGAGTGGTGACCGGCAGGGCGTGCCAAGGTTGTCTGACGCTCAAGCACCGTGGGCCGACGCCTGGCCACCTCGATCCAAAATGAGTACCCCTTCTTTACGCCCCTGCGTCACTGATAGGCTTCAATGATTAAAAAAATTGATCACTATCCACCAGTACCATACAGTAACTGAACTCGGTGCCGATGATACACGCGAAGCCTGGCCGCCAAGGAGTCAATGGCTGAGCAAACTAAGTATGGGTCCGTGTAGTTCGTCGGTAAGTTGCGTTGACCTCACGGACCTGGTGCTATTGATGACGATACAGAATCAGCGGGGTCAGCGGGGTTGTCGTGGTATGTCTTACTGGAGAGGGAGGTTTCGCCGATATCTCACCCTCAGCCGGATCAACTCGCGTACTTCTCGGTGCGGAGGCCTTTTCTTCATCGGCATTTCGGAGGTGGGTAGACCTAGTGCAGGCCTCATCTCATTTCAGTACGTGGCTCAGGACGTGGCTTGATGATCTGAGTTCTTAGCAATCAGAGTTATATCCGAGATGCGTGAAGCAGCGAGATCTTGTGCGAAATGTAAACGTTTTGCCAGGTGCTCACCTTAGAACTTCAATGAGAGCCTTAGGGAACTCCCTTTCCGATCAGTTCATCTCTATATTGTCGCTCTGGTGCCACGCCGTCGTTGATAGGCTGGCAACGCGAGTACTAGTGGTTGTATCTGGCGCTTCGTGAAGCGGGACTGGACCGTGACACTCACACGAGTAAATTATCTTATTGTCAAACCTGTGAAAGGTCTTTATCTAGTGGTGGTTTTTACCTGATCACATTTCTTATTGAAAATTGTCTTGGATATTGTGCAGCCAAAACTTTGAGTTTTCTTACTATAATTCCTGACAAAGATCCGAAATTTAGTCACATGTCTTTTCCCAATACCGTATGGATCACAAATAAATCTTTATGTGTAAGCTATGATTTTCCATGGGATTCTTTGCCAATTGAAAAGACCTATTCTCGGTGTAATAGTACTGTAGTGCCTAGCAGTGGTTCAAAATCCGGCCACTTTCGGTTTGCTCTTCGCTGCGTTTTATCTGCGACATTGTGCATCCAGATACATAACATGGATGGCGCTAGTGTGTATTCCCGTCTGTCGACCCTGGGACGGCTCTCTCACTTCCTCGTACAGGTTGGCTCTTCCTCTTCGCAGTGCTCATAGCTACAGGGTTATTGCTTACCATGGTCTTCTTTGTGCGTCTTTCGTTTCTTACTTCTTCAAACTAATTGTCTTTTTCAATCTTCCGACAGGTCACCATGCACTCCGATTTGGAAAGCGATTATATCAACCCGATAGATCTCTGTAATAAGTTGAATCAAGTCCGTCTCTCTCTTTGCTTTTTGTTCCTCCCGATGTGCGATGGCGAACTCTGACGTGTCTTGCCTTTAGTTCGTTATTCCCGAAGTCTCTGCCCATGCCTTCTTGACAATGCTGTTCCTGGTCGATGGACAGTGGGCTGAATTCCTTCTCAACGCACCGTTACTTGCATTCAACGTCAACAAGTACGATGCAACATGAGCTGTGTCTTGTACTTCGATCTGACGCATTTCACTCGCTCAAGGATACGAAACAGAAATCACATGTACGACGTAACAGAAATCTTTCGCACCCTCTCCGGACACAAGAAAGAGTGTTTCGCCAAGCTCTGTTTTTACTTACTCTCATTTTTCTATTATCTCATACGGTATGTCACCTTCCAGTTTTTCAGTGTTGACCTCATGCGTTCCTCATTCAGAATGGTTGTCTCACTTATTTATGAGATTTCATAAACCGGTTTGGCCCTACATAACATTCGGCTGCCGGTACAAGAGCAATGATTATCCCTTAGAAGCGGGGTGAACAATTGGTATATGAAGTCGTCCCAATCCGAGCAGGACAGTGAATGTGACCTGAAGCAAGATTGGACCTACTATATCTACTTTTACTTGCTTGTTTTACAATGACATTTGGAAACGACACTGACGACATGAATTCAACCCTCGTGGGCTTGAAAATCAGACAGCGAAAGCTGACATCCTGTAGCCGTGTCCACTGTCTCCTGTGAGTGTGTCGGATCGAGACCTAACCAAGTGGTTGGAACAGGTCGCAACTTGGTGCAACCCTAGCCGTCCACAGCATCAAAGCTGCATCCTCGGCTGAGCTGTCGCACGGACCATTAACGTGCAGGGGAGACGAGCCACCGTGGTTACTGCATAGAACTTGCAAGTCCGAGTCGAACGACGCGTGAGTTGCGACCTTCGACGACAAACAACTTTAGCCCATTTTCAGCGGAGCTGGAGAACGGTCTACCGCAACACGGGACTAGTAAGGTTATCACGAGTGCACACACGTACATACCTCCTTTCGTATGTCCCGATGAGGTGTCACCTCGCAGATTTTGCGAGGAAGTTGGAAAACCTTATCCCATTCAATGACATATGCCCTGGGAGGGATAGAGATCTGCATGAGCCCAAGCGTGTACGTGTTTGCTTTCCGGAGCTGCTAAGAGTAGCACCCAACGACCGAGAATGTAACATGAGTATCTTTTCCGCGCCGACCTTTGTCAGGGAACGGGAATCCCATTTGATGCTTGCTGGAACGTGGGCATACCCGCAATTAATATGCAGGGGGGAGCCCCAGATACGCGAGTAAACCGTCCCTGGCGGTGTCCTTACCAAAGTCAAATCCAGGAGGTCTCTCTTCGTACATTGAGCGTTTGAACCATGGCATGTTTCGCAGATCCCAGCGTGGATTTTGCTTGTCCGTTCCTATCCATGAAAGTGTTGAAAGATGATGAATTGGTTGCTAAATTGTCAAGCTTCAAGGTCAGAGCTGTTTTCGCCACCTTCGACGTCATCCACACACCCCTCGTCCCAATTAGGACTGTCTTAGATGCATACAGGCTAGTACCAACCTCGATACCAACGTAGAACTAAATAGATAAAAGATGACTTTTTGCGACTCTAGTCGACCTTTGTTTTTCTTCCTCCTTTCCTTTTGTTTCCTCATCACACTAATGCTTGGTTGACACCGGGATAGAAGTTTGATGCCCAAGCACAGGTCCCACTGAGCTTAGAAACCGTAACTGGCTTTTTTTATTTACTGCACTGGATGGGAGGGGTATATTACTTAACAGCTCTGATGCGGGTTGCGACTCTGAGCCTGAGGGTGCCAGAGTGCGCTAGTTGTGTCTTACTTTGGCTAATAGGTTTAATGACCGATATGAGGCTGCGAGGTCGCCTGTATCTAAGACGACGTAGAGGAGAGGGGTGTGGGACTTGGCGTGGCTGCTCTAAGTATCCCCAAAAGTTTATCAAAATCGGGTGTTCCGAGACCCGTAACCTATGCAGCTTGCAGTTAGCCAACGTCAAATACGAAGACAAGTGTCTGGAGGGACACACAGGATCCCACCCAGTGATGGCGGAGAATCCGGCGGTCATGCACCCTGGGTTAGATCCAGAGGTGATGTCATTGAGGCCCCGATTACCGTCGTCGTACAGCCAGGGGTTGAGCCAGCCAAGTGGACGCTGTCCCGTCGAAAGCCGATAATCGTTAAGCAATGCGACCACACCCGCAACGGTCTGTACATTAAGGATCAACTGGGTGTCCAAGAGGATTGATGAAGCACTGGCAGGATGGAAACACGAACCGGCGCCGCGCAACTCGTTCCCCTAAATCCACGGGTTTCACCGTTGAGGATGAACACAAATTTGTCCGCTTGCGCGGAGATGTCGGGGAAGCCACGGCTCGATGCGCTGTACATATAGTAGAGTAGTAACAAGTCGGATTGAACCAGCGAACGCACTTGTATAAACCCCGATATTGGTCTCCGAGAGTATCAAAGTAAGTGCGTACAGCACCTTCTTGGAAGGGCTGGCGCTTAAAGTAGTTCGAGAAGCCACCCGATGAGAAAGGTGCCGCGGTCTCGCGGTCGTCTATCGTGCCGCCGACAGCAGTGACGAAGGGACCTATTAAAGCGAGGCGCCGTGGTGAGCGACTCGTGCCTGCGTCGGGGGACAATTCGGAAGCACAGAAAACAATTACACGCACAGGATGCAGGGAATGTGGGGAGAAACTGGAGCTTTCCAGAACCATCGTTGGAAATACAGTTCCCGCGGCCGACGCCATCATTGCCACTCGCGAAGAGAAGACTGGCCCCACGCGCTCCGAGCCGCGCGTAGAGCTCGCACAACTCTATCGCATAAGCTTCGGAGAATTCCTGCTCCTCGTCACCATAAGATATACTGATGGTTTGCGGGAGGCTCTCCAGAGCGAGCATGTAGTTGGCCCACTCGAGGAAGTCTTCCTCAGTGGCCATACTATAGAAGATGTTTGGGGTCGGGTACGCGAGCGCCTCGGTGTACTGGATGTCGACGTTCGCCTCCTCGCTGGGTCCGTCTGGGCGATCCTGGTCGCCGACATCGACGAGGATAAATCTCGCGTCCACCCCGTCTGAGCGATATGTTTTCATGAAGGTTGACAGATCCTCCTGGCTCGGCCAATCGCTGAAATATCCTGCAACCCCGAGCATGTTCCGATCCGTCGCCACGGGGACGTAGCTCTCCATCTGGTAGAGCGTGCGTAGGTGCGACGGTGAGACAAAATCGACGCGGCTCGACAGCACGTTCACATGCTCTCCCGACGCTGATTTATCTAGTGCCGCAGCTGAGTGCTTATGCAGTGTCTTCCGCAGCGTTTGTGGCGAGCCGAAGTAAGTCGTCGGCGCGACGGTTTTCACGTGCGCTTGTAGAACCGCGGGGAGCGCGTATCCGACAGTGCGGAGAACACAATCTTTCGTCTCGGAGTGCCTGTAGACCTGGTAGGATGCACCGAGGAGTTCGTTGGCCCGGGACACGGGGATGCCGGTGAGCGTCAGCCAGCTGCCGCCGTGAGTCCTTGAGACGGAGGAGAAGGGAACACCATGGTGTTCTAGCCAGGAATAAACCAACTCGAGTGTGTTTGGGTGAGGCGCAACGAGCTCGGCAACCTGCTCCTTGGAAAGATGCGCACCGTATCTGCAGGAGCAGCGGCATACATGAGTACTGTGGTGTGCGAAAGAGCGGTAGATAGTGCGTGCTTTGGATGTCTTGGTTGGCTCACATCGTAGAGCGCATCAATCAAAGCGTTCTCGCGATGAGGCTTGAGCGCAATGTAAAGATTGATGGAGGTGCCCGCGGGTGGGTGACCGATGCTTTCCCAGTTCGCAGGGACAGCTCTCCACGCATGTTTCACCCGCATATCACCCCAATGTAGTGAGTGGGGCGTCGGCAGGGCGACGAGAGTCGCCGCGGAGAGGGCAGAGAGTCCGAGAACAGAGAGCCAGTTGGTGCGCATGGCGATTAGAAGACAATGACTCAGGGTTGCCATAATTCGATAGCGAGAAGTCCATAGAACAAGGCTTCGAAATGAAATAATTCGATTCGGCTCGGATTTATACTGTACGTCACAGCGTCGAGAGTTGCCAGCGAAGCCTGGTTGTCACGTCAACAACTTGAACTAAATAAAACTACGACTTACTCGTAACAGGTGTCGCCTTCTGCGCCTGAAACCTTTGGCCCATTTTCTCGTGCGAGATTTTGCCAGTTCATGAGACACTCTAAGTTGTGGTGTCGTTTACCAGAAAACGCTCGCGAACGATTGTTTGTTTTCAATTCAAGCCACAGGCTCTTCTTCAAGCAGCAGTTGTTCTATTTTAAGGCTGTCCAGTCACCGTAGATAATTGGGAAGGGGAGAACTTTTTTGGTTCCCGCAGTCCAACCCAGCTCAACCGAGGTGTTGAACACTTGTTGAAAGTTGAATCTTATTGCACCAGCGCTGACGTAATAACATACCCCTTAGGTAATTCCTACGGGGCATCGAAATCGAAACGACCTTCGAGTTGGCCGCCGCTAGGTATCAACTTTGTCGGCTAGAAGCTTGCTTGGCAGTCATCACGGAATCGCAGACTCGCATGTGGCAGGTGAATCGAAATTTATTTCAAATGTGCAGAGCTTAAGAAGGAGCAAGGCAACGCGATAGGATTAAAAGGTTTCATATTCGTCCAGGTCATTGTCAGGGAGGGAGAAGTACAGTAAGAGATATCGTCAACAGCAAGGAAAGCGTTACCACTTTCAGAAGTGGCCAAGCTACGTGACGAAAACATGTCCTGCGATGCCTGCCACTGCAAGTCTGACCTAGTTCGACTGCCTTTTTGGCGCCAGATTTCATCGATAATCGCACGTCAATGAATAGTAATAACTTACGTCCTGTACTTAATTGGTAATTCAGTCAGAGGTGAGTAAGAAACTCGTGTATCTGACCGAGCAGTCATGTCCGAATAAGTGGTCTGGTACAGTACCTAACGCCATCATGTAAAAAAGCAAAGCAATTTATTTTCCGACCAATACTAGAAAATGAATGGGCGAAATTTGGGTCGAATGAAAGCCATCCTTCAAGCCTTTTTTGGGGGGCAGAAGGTAACAGTGTAAGCCGCCTGGAATGCCGAGGAGCATGTAAAAATTGAAGTTGTATTATCGTAAGCATACACGGCTGTATCCGGGCAATTTGTCTCTGATACGGCGCGATGACGGGTTATCGTCATTAAGGTACGTCTTGAAACTGGATAAAACTCACTGAAGTATGAATAAAACTGAACGCCTGTGGGTGTACATGATGCAGAGGAGTTGTATGTTCCTGTGCAACAATTTGGGTCGTTGCTCGGGTCTGGCGCGATTCCCGCCTGGCAGGCACTATTGCACCCTATAGGGAACCCTTTCGAGTTGTATGGTCCTTTGAGTGGCGCAGGGCCTTCCAATTCAATAGTATGGTTGAGCGAAAGGTCATAAGAGATTTCATGGGAGGACTGACAGTTATGGGCAAGGTCATCACTACACTGGGCAACACCGCAGCCTGTGTCATTGTCGATAATCATAGGCAAGTTGAAGCCATTCACGAGGACAACTGCCAAAGCAGATTTTAAAAAAGTCCGAATGAATATAAACCGCGGCGACAGACCTGCATATCTATCAGGGATATTGGGATCAGTGCTCAACGAGATTTCGGCGATGGTAACTGGAGCAATAGGCTGAAAGATATTAGCTGGCTGACGGAAAACTTTAAATTGGCTCACTGGCGCATCGCACTGGAGCCGCCCACCAGGGCAACCCCCATCAAGACAAGAATTTGGACTAGAATTCTTGTCAAAATCGCAATCACGACGGCCCTTTCGATACGATGCTGTCAGTATTCATCCAACAACAGCTGCGGCAAGTGTAAATACCCAGATGAGGCCACCCCAGTTGCCAGGCCCGGTGAACGAAACGGAGGAATGGGACGGGGCAACCCAACTGTTACAAATTCAGCTGGGGTGAAGCCGACGATGGAAGAGACTTGGATTGTAACTGTACCCAGTCGGATGATCGGGAGCCGTGCCCGAACTCACCGTGTATATCTGGTTCTTAGTCAATTCCCGACAATTATTCCAAAGCAGAGACCCACAGCAGGCCTGAGAACATGCAGGTAAAAAGACGCATTTTGGGGGTAAAGGTAGAGACGTACCATATAGTAAATGGGCAGTTGTTAGTAACGGTGAAGTTACGATCCGCCGCCAACACGGCAGTGAACAACTTGAAGGAGCTAGCAGACAGTAGAACTTGGAGGGGAGTATGAATCTTCATGGTCGTAGATAATAGCGAAGAGTCCCACTGACAAAGCCAGAAAAAAGGCCAGCAATTAAGGTACTCCTTGTGGGTTCACTTTAACCGATTATTCGCCAATGAGAGCACATGTTGCTTCAGTTAAGAGCGGGTCGTTCCAACTCCGTCGATTCTCGAGCCGAAACACAAAAGTCAAAACGTCGAGGCGTTCGCAGGATGCTGTAGCCGTGACGCCGCCGCGGCGCACTGTACTATGACGATGATACTGTAACCGAGGTGACATAATGATCAGGAAATAATCGACTCGGACTTACCGACTGAACTTTTGCCAGATTCTCTACCGCCAGCTAGTGATGCATTAACATAATATCACTCGAACTGTGGGAGTACCGAGCCCGTATCAAGGCTCTCGTATAAGGGAGAGCGTCATCATCGTGACGGTAGTGGGCCCGTGTTACCGTGTACAGTACACTACACCCTGCTTACTACTCAGTCGGACGATGCCGCCGCTATCACGGTAACCGTTTCTCTCGCAGACCTCCCCTTCCCCATTTCTGCAATAAATTTTGCTCAGGGTAATTGCTTTGTTAGTAAATCGGCGTGTAAAGTACTTCAGTGCTTCAGCTTCGGCTTCGTTGACCGAAACCTTGCTTGGATATGCCCGCGGAGTTACCAAGGTCCTGAATTTCCAGATCGTGCCCTCAGCCACGTAAAAGGTCCAAGTTGCAGTCTGTGATTTCTGAATTTCGCTTACAGTAGCGCGAGTAATACCTCAGACTGAGTCGCGCAAGCCGGGTCGCCAAAGTTTGGCACGGTCACCTGACTTTGGCGTGATCGCTGTCACTCAATATTCCTCAATCTCGAACCAAACTGTACCGTTACCGCCACCACCATGAATCGATCGCGCAGAAACCCGAAGGATTACTGGTACCCCGACATGTCAAACGCTATCATAGTTGACTCTCTCAATGAACGAGGTGTCTCAATCACCCACCAGCAGCTCGTCAACCCGACCGCACAATCAACTTTATGCGTCTACAGTGGTTGCTTGAGGCTGCTCTCTGGCTTAACCCCGGAATCTCTTCGAGAGCCCGTAGAGGATGCTCTTATCGCCGTCGATGAGCCAAACTTGGTGCGCCGCTTGGATCACTCTATTCTTTACATTCTGACTTGATATCGCAGGATATTTACGATCGAGCATTCAGCACCAACATCCTAGTATATCATATGTACGCCCCGCCTCGCAACCTAACATCCTTGTAACTGTCTGAGTGTATACAGATCGCGTTTGGCGACTGCAGCGAAGGTCCCAGACTTTAGTAGCAAAGACATCTTCCTTCCGACATCGCAACGAACCCGTATCATTCTTTCCGCCATGATCAACTTTATCAAATTCTCTGAACAATGCTTGCCTGTGGTCCAAAAGGTTCGCAAGAAGGCCGAAGATTTGGGACAGGAGAGTGAGAGCTTGATGCGTGAGCATACCAGGCTGGAAACGCAGCTAACACAGCTCCAGTATGTTCTTCTTCTGTCTTCCAATTCAACGCACGCGTCTGACATGCTCATATTTTTTCAGAGAAAAGCGGAAAGCAGACGAACCCAAGGTGGAAGCTTTAAGCAAAGAGAACGAGATGCTCAACACCGAGCTACTGGCGCAAAGGGACCTGCAACTTGCTTTACTGCAAGAGATAGAGGCCCTGAAACACGAGAGGGCCGCTTTGGTCCAGAAAAAGGTCTGAATCTCGTTCACGGCTGGCACACTGGCCATACTATACTATCAGAGTGCTCACGTTTGCACGCAGAAAGGCCTAGATAGTAGTACAGCAAACGCCGCAGATGGCGTTACCAGCGTCCGTTCACGGGTTGTGCAGTCCCCCGAGCGCAAGCGTCGGAATATCTCGTCAATGAGGGACTCGGCAACTGAAGATAAGAAGATGCACGTTGCACTATTAGAGAGACAACGCGAGCTGCGGGTAAAGGTCGCAGCCTTAAAGAATATCGCGAAGGTACGCAACGTCTCCACCCCCCTTTTTCGTTTGTTGACATCTTAACGAACTTCTGCTTTCTGTCACAGGACGTGAAGATGTGCGTCGAGGTACTCCAGACTATGCAAAAGGAAACGGACGCCCTTGAAGAGGCAGAGAGGTCATTGCTCGATACTCAAGACTGCTTAGACAAGCAGAAGGATGACCTAAAACTAGACAAAATCAAGGCCGAGGTCAGCAGGAACCGACGAACAAACGAATCCTCTAGTCTTTCCAGAATCTCATGCGTTTTCTTTTCCCTAGAATGTGAAGCTCCGACTTCATCATGCGCTCGAAAGAGTCGAACGCGCCAAGCAGACTATTGAGGACAGGCGCGCCTCGAGTCTCAAGGCGATCCAGCAATTGGAGAAAGACTATATTGTCATGGGTAAGGAAAGGAGCGAAGCCGACAAGCGCATTGCGGAGCGTCGCGCCCAGGCGGAGACCTGCAGCGCCAAGTAAGTCCTTCCCAGACATGCTGCCTCACTATCCCTTCCCTTGCCGTTGCGTTCTGTTCCAGCTCACTGCGAGCGAGCGCCGTTGTCACAATCCTCATTCACAATGATATCACTGAACTCCCTTTTTCTCGCAGATGGCCGATCACCTGAAGCGTAGCAAAGCAGCGCTTCAACAGCTGCTCGACGAGTATTGGGCACTTCGAAGGAAGACATGTGAGTGCCCTTTGTACACAAAGGCGGAGGCAGAACTGAGGCTTCGTTTCGATCCTTGCATCACAGACAGCTACATGGAGAATATCGCCAACAGACTGGGCATGGATCCCGCCTCCTTTCCTGAATGAAAGTAACTCGTAACCTGATTTACTCTGTGGTGATGCCTCCTGGCGTTATAGAGGGCGTCGTGGGTCGCCGATGTTGTGCCTGACATGTTCGCCTCTCTCTTGCCCTCGGCAGTGTCTTGTGGTCTGAGGCTGAAGGACAACACAAACTATTGTACGATGTTTTGTTGTAAACCAAAGATTAGCTGTATCGGAAATTAATCTCAAGCCTAATTTCAACTAGACGGATGCGGATGCATATGAGAGACTGGGACTCAGATGAGGCGTCGATCAACTGGAATGGAGGGAGCGAACGGGGAGCCAGGTACTAAAGACGGAAGCATGCAAGCCGAGACTAACAAGCGATGCGCTGACCACTCTCGTCCGGCTTTATTCATTGGTGCGTTGTCTGCTCTCAACCTAAACCGGACTAACACAGTCGGTAAGGTTCGGACATCCTATGTGCGATTGGCAGAACAACGGTTCACTTCGCGATCGCGGGACGGCCTGAATAACTCCTATGCACCTCAAAATGACTCGAGCAGAGCCCTTGGCCGATCCATAGTTCTGCGTCGAGAACGCGAGCAACGCCGGTGTATGCAAGAAGATCGCACAGGCTACCGCACCAAACCTCAACCTTACTGAGCGGGCGCTCACCTAGCCACAGGTACTTGATTGATGCCACGCCGCGCAGTAGTGAGGCTTACTCAACAAACCATGGGAAGGAGATAATAAAGTCTTTCCAGCTGCCCGTAGAAGGAGTTGGTCACCGGTCATCCATCAGGTTGCGGTGGCGGCATAATGTGGCGCCAGTATCCGTTCGCCAACTGTAGAAAGAGGCGACAATGAGCTCCTAACGGCGGTACAAAAATAGATGCGTAAGGACCGAAATAGTGTTTACGCCGCACGCTGAGTGCCTACATAGGAGCGTTGACGTCAATGTTGACGATGTCATCGCGTCATCGTGGACACGTTGACGCAGGCCGAGCAGCGACGTGATAATATATGAGCGCAGCGGAATCAGGTCTCAATCTAAGGAGTATATAGGGACGCGGCGTGTAGTGACGGGCGTTCCCCACTCGAACGTTTCCCTATCACCAAAAATGTCGACCACACATTACCTCCTTAACGACCCGTTTGATCACTTCTTTGACGTCTTCAGCCCTCGCAATTATCGTCAGTTCCAGCAGTCCGATGTCTTCCGTCCGAGGTACGTGGATGTGCTTTCTCAGCTGATGGTCCGAGACGCTCACCAACGTGTGCGCAGGATGGACATCCATCACGACGACAAGGCGAACACCGTCTGTGCGACTTTCGAACTTCCTGGCTTGCAGAAAGAAGACGTGTCAATTGACATTAACAACAACATCCTCACCGTGTCTGGTGAGACGAAGCAATCCACCGAGCGTAATGAAGAGGGATATACGCTTCGTGAGCGTCGCTACGGCAAATTCTCGAGGTCACTTTCGCTGCCGCAGGGTTTGAAGGTAAGCAGAGATTTTGACAAGCGACCCCTGAGCTTATACTGACCTTTCCGCTAGCACGAGGACATAAAGGCAACTATGGACAATGGTTGCCTGAATGTCGTCTTCCCTAAGTCTGCGCCGGAGACGTCTCCAGCGAAGATCAAAATTTCGTGATTTCGAGTAGTCGTTCATACTTGAGAGGGGAAAAGAAGTCCCATTTCGTGCCTGATATGATCTTGTGTTATGCTTGTCCGCGATGAAAATACGTTGAAGGTTGTGACCTTGTATTTGTAGCAATCAATGAAACGGCTGTTGGTGTTGCGACTGGAGAACGGGACGACCGAAAACCCCTGTCTATAATTTTGCGACGAGTTGAACCTACTCTCTACTCACTAAAAGTATTGTGAGCGCGCATTGTGTGCACCTCCCCTGATGATCCTTTGCCTCGTGTTTGGTTAGGGAGAGTATTGAACAATAAACCGTGTAACGATGGGGTGAAGGACCCAATGAAGGATCCTCATAGCATTGTGTCATTGCCCTTCATGATTAGGACTCCCGCGGGCATCAGACACAGCCCCAAGCACGTCGAGAACGACTCGGACATCTAATGTAACACAATCAATGTAAGAGTGCGGGGAAAGCGCAACTCAACCAGTTGGGAGAAATAGCTGAGGCCTTGGGCCTGACTCGAGGCATCGCTGCTAGTCTCGCAATAAGTGCTAGAACAAAAGCTTTGAAATGGAGAAACACATGTGTGCGACTACACAGTCGAAAAGTCGGATTTGAGCAATTGGGCTTTAAAGGTCTTCGTAGGGAGTCGTAGAGGAGACTTGAAGCAGTGCCAGTGGGCCAGGGCGTGAGAAGGTCACGGCGGTCCCCATGAGGTAAAACAAAGGTGCAGTACATCGACAATGTTGATGTGATGTATGTTTTTCTTTAATGGCCTTTCATCTGTGTATGTTATATGTGAGTATCATCTGTGTATTGTCCGGTAGTACGACTACGCGCTATGCGTTGTATGTCGGTGTGTACAATACGAAGACATACTGAACCTACTATATACCGTGTGTTACTGTATCAAGTGTTCCCACTCCTATGTTACTCGCTTTCCGTGTTCTCTTGTTTATACAAAACCCAAAAACGTATAGTACTTGTATTTGTAGTTAGAAGGAGCTCGACAGCGAGCCCCTAAAATGTAACCGATTGCACCCTTCTCACTTCTATACGCTCATCACCCAGATTGTGCGCTCATAATCCATTCCTTATCATCTTAAACTACTTTCGAGGGCATAACGTTACCGGATGTCCCCATGCAAGGCAAATTCGAGTTCTCGGGAATACAAATGGCAAGCTATTGATACTAAAATCAAATCAATAGAAGAGTCCATCCGAGAGTCGAAGCATCACCGTAATGCGCTCGCATATGCCAGTGAGGTAGAACAAAGGTACATTGGTCAGGTTGACGATGTACCCATGCAAGGCAAGTTCTCTGGAATACCAACAGGAAGCCATCGATGCTGAAATCAAATTATTAGAACAGTCCATCCGAGCGCTGAAGCATCGCCGTAATGCGCTCGCACCCGTTTCGTCTCTTCCCACCGAGATCATCGCCGCAATATTCTTATTTCTGTGTTTACCTACTGGTGCACCACCCTTCTTGTATATACACTCATGGATCATCGCCGTTAAATTCCCCGAGTCCCGACCACCGTCTACTGTAAGGTGGCACCATCGGGACTGGCTACATGCAGCCCATGTCTGTCATCAATGGCGCGAGATTGCACTCAATGATCCCCTCTTCTGGAGTCACGTCGATTTCACCCAGCTGACTTCCACAGGTGCGGCTGAGATACTCGCTCGGGCAAAGACAGTACCCTTATATTTGGAGGCCGGCAGGGAGTTCAATGACTATTTCTGGATGGACAGTGCTCGGTGTAGCGCGTTCGAAAGAGTACTGCAGGCCCGGGTCACCTACATATGCCACCTCAGAATTACAGCAGAACGCCACAGTCTTAGCCAGACATTGGATGGACTGGTTTCAGCCGCGCCAACTCTCGAATACCTTTCACTATCCCAGGGCAATCCAGGGATGGATACATCTGTCCCTGACACACTTTTTGACGGCACCACCCCTAGGCTCTCTCGCCTCGAACTCTGTCTTTGCGACATCAATTGGAGTTCACCGCTCTTGAAAGGCCTCCAATACCTCAGTATATGCTCGCTGTCCAAGAGTGCGAGGCCGAGCCTCACGGTTTGGTTGGACGCTCTAGATGAAATGCCACAACTAAAGGAGCTTGTCCTTGACACGGCTTCCCCCATTGCTCCTCCCATTCCATTTGACATCGAGCGGACTGTCACACTTCTCTCCCTTACACACTTGAATTTCTCCGCCTCTGCAGGGGATTGTGCGCTTGCACTTGCATGTCTCGCCTTACCGGTTCTCACCAAGCTATGTCTTACAGTAAGCGGCAATGTGCCAAGCATGCTTCCGTATGTCACACGACACGTCAACGGACCCCAGGATACCCGGCCTCTGCAGAGTGCGCTTATCCAGTTCGAAAATTACACGACACAATTATTATCCTTATGTGGCCTATGCCTGATATGGACGTTGAGATGCACGGCCCGTTTGCCTTTCTCTCCGCGGTGCGCTCTACACGCGTCGCGCTCTTCGCGCGTCACTTCCAAAGCGGAAATCCTTTCGTCGACGCGGCGATGACAGCCCTCCCCCTGGACAACCTTGTGATGCTCACTGTACGACACTACACATTCCTCGACGCAGAGTTCTGGCTCCGTCACGCGCCGAAGTGCCGCCTGCTCCAGCGTGTGAAACTGGATCTCACTGATGGCGGCAAGGGATTCTTAGAGATGCTGCTGCAAGACGAGGGTGGCTGTGAGCACCCACTGCTACCATCGCTAACAGAACTCGTCCTTATTGACTTCAACTTGGGTGAGCGCTGGTCACTCCAGGACAGTCTAGTCAAAAATGCACTCCGTCTATGCGACGCACTTATGAAACGCGTGGAACAAGGAGTTCCATTAGAGAGGCTTGACTTGAGCATGTGTCATGCGACAAGCCTTGTCGTTCAGTTGCTCAGTGAAATTGTGGTCGATGTCTGTGAACCCTTGGATAGTGGACCCCTCGACTCCGATTACAGCTCGGAAGGAGGACTATTCAGATGATTAGGAAGGGGTCGACGAGACAACAGATGTCGAAGAGGGGCAGGAGTCAGAGGAGTACTCAGAAATGGGGGAAGACTAGTATACGTCATACATAAATTGTCATTAAGACGCTGGGGAGTGGGCGGCATTAATGTAGTTGTGATCAGACAGCTCGGTAGAAGTAGGTACACTTCAATCGAAAATCGATAGGATATATTGACCACTAAGTGGACTTGATTGTTATCTTGTGATACGGTAACGTGACTTATCCACTCCCGTCCACCATGGTGGATCTGAGAACGCGTTCCTCTGTCCAGGTTGACGATGGACTCATGCCAGTCAAATTCGAGACTTCGAGTTCTTGGAAAGACGAACAGCAAGCCATCGATGCTGAAACTAAATTATTAGAGGAGTCCATCCAAGGATTAAAGGAGTCCATCCAAGCGTTGAAGCATCGCCGCAATATACTCGCACCTTTTTCGTCTCTACCCCCCGAGGTCATCGCCAAAATATTCTCGTTTCTGCATTTGCCTAGTACATCACCCTCCTCGGCTCTACCCCAGGTCTTCATCAATTTATGTTCCCTTTCAAGCTCCTATTTACTATCTGATGTAACGACACTGGCAGACCATCGCAATTGGTTACATGCAACCCATGTCTGTCATCAATGGCGCGAGATTGCACTCAATGATCCCCTCTTCTGGAGTCACATCGATTTCACCAACCTGACTCCCGCCGGTGCGGCTGAGATACTCGCTCGGGCAAAGACAATGCCCTTACATTTGGAGGCAAGGGATGACGGCGGTTTATGGAGAGACGATGTTCGCTGTAGGTCGTTCGAAGGAGTACTGCAGTCTCGGGACTCCCACATATCCCATCTTAGCATCACAGCAAGACCCTCCAGTCTTCGCAGGACATTCGATCGACTCGCTTCACCTGCGCCAACTCTCGAACACCTTTCACTATCTCAGGTCTCTACAAGGACGCAAGTATCTGTCCCTGACACACTTTTTGACGGCACCACCCCTAGACTCTCTCGCCTCGAACTCTGCAATTGCGACATCAGTTGGAATTCACCGCTTTTGAAAGGCCTTCGATACCTCGAGATACGTACACCGTCCAAAAATGCGAGGCCGAGCCTCACGGTTTGGTTGGATGTTCTAGATGAAATGCCACAGCTGAAGGAGCTTGTCCTTCACACGGCTTCCCCGATTGCTCCTACCTTTCCATTTGACATCGAGCGGACTGTCACACTTCCCTCCCTTACATACTTGGATATCTCTACCTCTGCGAAGGATTGTGCGCTTGCACTTGCACATCTCGCCTTACCGGCTCTTACCGGGCTATGCCTTGTAGTAGATTCTCTGGGTGGAGACGTTGTGCAAAACATGTTTCCGTATGTCGCACAACACGCCGATGGACCCCAGGACACCCAGCCTCTGCGGAGCATGCTTATCTATCACCAAGAGGAGGACTCAGTTATCCTTGCGTGGCCTATGCCCTATATGCACGTTGAGCTGGATAACCAATCCGGCTTGCTCTCCGCGGTGCGCTCTGCACGCGTTGCGCTCTTCGTCAGGGGCGGACTGGTTCGTTCCCGAAAAAGATATCGTCTCCTCGACGCAGCGATGACAGCCCTTCCCCTGGATAGCCTCGTGACGCTCACCGCAGATTACGACACACCCCTCCACGCAGAGTTCTGGCTCCGTCACACGCCAAAGTGGCCCCTTCTCCAATGTGTGCAACTGGCTCCCCCTGAGGCTGATGGGTTCGGGGAGATGCTGCTGCAAGACGATGGTGGTTGCGAGTTCCCGCTGCTCCCATCTCTGACAGAACTCATCCTGATCGACGTCGCGTTGACCGAGCACAGGACACTCCGTCTATGCGACGCACTTATGAAACGCGTGGAGCAAGAAGTTCCAGTTGAGAAGCTTGACTTGAGCATGTGTTATGCGAATAGCCATGCCGTTCGGCTTCTCAGTGAAAGCGCGGTCGATGTCTGCGAACCTTTGGAGATAACGGAAATGTCCCCAACCCTAGGGACACCTGTGCATAGCGGATCCTTGGTCTCCGATAGCAGCTCTGAAGGAGAAGACTATTCAGATGATTGGGAAGGGGTCGATGAGAGAACAGATGTCGAAGAGGAGCAGGAGTCGGAGGACTTCTCAGAAGTGGTGGAAGACTAGTATACGTCATACACAAACTATCATAGAGACGTTAGGGAGTAGGGCAGCGTTAGTGATGATCAGACGACTCGGAATGGAAGTAGGTGCACCTCAATCGAAGTCCTATTTTCTGTCTTTTGGAGGCGGAGGTGGTGCATCCTCATTCGTAAGTAAGCTAGGCGCATCTGCCCGCGGTACACCAACCCTCTGCAATTCCACGGGCGACACGCGCCCAGTGATTTCCTGTCCGATACCATCATCGCTACCACTTCCGTCATCCTCTTCGTCGTCCTCCCTCAAGAACGAGTGTGCTGGTGGACCATCGTCTTCTGAGAGGCGGACGGCGCCTTCTTGGCCTGTCCACGTTTTCAATCTGGAAAAAGACGTTCCGCGTAAGAAAAAGAGTGGGATTATGCCAAACTATATTTTACGCACTGATGCGCGACAACCGTCCTGAGAGTTTCAGAACGACGCCATATCACAAAGAGTAGGCAGACGGTCGCCGTGGTGCAAAGGAGGATGAACGGGAATGAGCCGATCGGCTGCGGTTTTGGCGCCGGACGCGCCTCTGGAAACTTCATGTTAGCCGTGAGCGCGTGCGGGGTGGCCTCTGTAGGGACTCTGACCTCCAGGGGGGAGAGAAGGTGCCATCTTGTGAGAAACGCTGGATGCGATGCTGTTGCGTCGTGCTGTACGGCTACGGTCCGCATCGTGCCGGAGCGCAGCTGTCATTACCTAACAAAGGCACCTAACCTTTTTTTTTTACAGGAGCACCATGCTGTCTCGTACAGGCTTGCCTTGCCAACTGCTTTGACTTTTCGCCGCTCCACTTACAGGTATCGTGATCCACAGGATGGCTCTTGCTAGGGCATGCAGGTGCCGATGGTCGACGTATCCTATTTCCGGAGGTCGGTTTCAAACTGTGAGTGTAACCTGTACACCATGACGTGGTGGGTCCAGCCCCTACGAGATGAGATTTTTCATCAGTTATCCCTGTCTTAATCCTTGTGTCGACAAATAACCAATTCCTTCTGACTTCCTTATCTCTTCGTCGTCGTTCTCGACATCAGTACTGATCCTGTCTCTATTGCAGACTCTTTTCCGTGGTGGACTACTTTGGTTTCGGTGCCGTGTGGCCCTAGAATCTGCTCTCGTTCTCTGTGTGCGTGATTATCTTCTTCCAGAGGGTCTGCTGTATGTGTCATATTGTAAATCGTCGTTTTACAAATTGGGTTAGCTTTAGTCGAGTGGTCCGACAGTCGCATCATGACATACGCCATCTCCCTCTATGGCCTACTTGGCGCCGAGGATACGGAATACGTACGAGAAATGAATGGTAGGATTTTCATATTGACTGTGCCAACATGTAGAGAAATGTCAATTCACTATTTTCTGCGTATTGACCTGACCAATACACAGTACACAGCACTCGATGGCACAAGGGAAGCTGCGCTGCCGATCACTGTAAATTGATCAGAGCAAAATTTCACAGGTCCACATGCAACACGTTCCCTCAGTCACTTTAGGTTGGGATTTATTTTTTTCTGTAACGCTCATCATCTGTTTTTTTTTTTGGCTCTCGCTTAGATTCTGTATGTTGTTTAGCAAAGACTGTTGCCATCTCGTTGATACCGTCAGCAATCGAAGGCATGATGGTCTAGTTAAACCCGATCCCCTGAATTCTCCAGAGGAAGTCGTTCCAGTCCTGTGAGCTGAAGCTTCGAGAGCTGCGAAGTTAGAGAATGTCCACGATCTCTGAGACTCGAGAACTGAGGATGAATTCAGATTGTGTGAACGCCTTATGCGCGCGTCGTCTCGGCAATGGTGGTAGCAATTACGCTGACTCATGACTTTCACGACCATCGCAGTTCCAGCACTGTAGACAATTTCAATGCAGGTGCGACGTCACGCACTTTGGCACATGGAGATTAAATGCTTCATCGCAATCTCCAGAACACCGCCAAACTTTATGAATTGGACGAGACGCTGTCAGGACATTCTCCCATTGGGTACGTACAGTACCGCAAAGTCGAGCGACCGAGGGTAAGATGCATGGGAAGATGATCATGCGGCCCCCGCCGCGCGTGAACTTAAATCGAAACGCTTTGAGGTCGAGCGCTTTGAAGGCGGAGCACAACAAAACAGCCCGAGTCAGGAGCATTTAGTAAATCGACGCCTGGCCTAGAGGATATTGTCTAAGTGCTTTTTTCGACTCTACAGTGCGATTGATGAGTACAAGTGAACCTTTTAGTGAGCCCTCTTGAAGGATCTCGATATCATGAACTTAGTGGATCAGCAGATCTCGACCCGTTTTGGTTGGCGTGGGACATCCTTCAATTGCTCTGAGCTGCTCAACCTCTCTCTCTCTCTCTCTCTCTCTCATCAATTTTTATGCCGGAGTGTAAGACCGGTCGCAAGCTATCTACGGATTAGGGTGTTGAGCGGGAGGTGGTCCTGATGTGGGCACAGAGGATGGCTACAGTACATGCGGGCTATTTACTAGTAGGCGGTTATCTGGTTCCAGCTATGTCTTCAATTGAACAACAGAAAGTGTAACTTAAGGTTGTGTGGCAGAGCGTCAGACGGTGGGCGCTGCTACAGTAAACTGTAAACCACTTGTAAACCTCACAACAAGATTGGATAACAGTTGGTTATTTGAAATACTATGCAGCTAAAATGCACTTGAGAAGTTGAAGTGTGTGATCCGACTTCGGACGTGCTCTACGTCAACCAATGGTTTCGAAGCGTTCGTTCAAGTTCCATACTCGCCTTGGATACGAGGGGAAGGATCATGAAAGTGCCCCTAAAACCAGAAACAAGTGTATTTTCAGTTGATTGGATTTGTACTGTTTAATGTCAGCCCCGCTCAAGCCGCCTGCATCAGCGCCTGGTCCACGGTACATCTTTCTCAAAGAAAAGTCTCAAAGACAAAGTCTGGGCTAATACCGGCGCTTTGTCCCAAGATTAAATCGTCGCTGATACAAAATACCCAGATAGGTCTGAACACAGTGCTACTGTATTACAAAAAACTTTCAAGCCAAGGCGATTCCTTGGGCGACTGGTTCTATTCTCACGCTTGATTTCAAAGTTGGTCCTTAGAACCTGTTACCTCCTGTGTTAACCTGCACTCCTTCGCAAGAAAAGTATCTTTTGGTTTCTACATTTACGATGCTGCAAGTTCGGTCATTTCAAGTTCCCAGCGCTCTGCGACATCCTAAAGCGGGAGGCCGGAGTCAATTGCAATCGTGCCAGTACAGTACGGCGTGCCATGAGGTGCCAGTGGGAACCAATCTTGTAAGTCATCAGTGCCAAACATCGTGCCCGTCGTGCCCACTGGCACCTCACATTCTCCGTGACTCCGGTACTACAGTCCTCTGTACATGCAGCGTGTCTGATCGATGCGAATGGTACTGTGTCGGTGGCCGATTTTTACAACATAAATAATCGGCTGCATGTTGTCGGATCGCAGAAACCGACCCCAGGCCCGCACATTCGTCCCCATCCCCCTACTCTGCATCGGATCAAGTTCGTTAGCTTGCAGGGACAGCATTATGTGTGATTCAGTTCCAGGGATTCAGAGCAAAGCCTTGGTTCTCGGTCCCGGTATCGCAGGCTTATTCATCCAGGGAATAGAAACCGGTCTCGTCTTGGCCCAGTTCTTTCGGTGGTTCTCCGCGCGTGACGGCAAAGGGGGATATTGTGTACCCATCATTGTCATATTTGTGACGGTAGTCGGACTGTGCGTTTCTCTCAGACTTTGAACCGCGCGGCCTCATCATTATCTTCGAAGCGTGCAGTCTGGGATATACTTTGCATCTGCTTGGACTAGGTATGTGCAGCAGTTTGGGATTTGGGTGCGTGTTACCATTCTCCCGCTTTCTGCATGTGACCTCCATCTAAACGCTTCAATTATGCCCCAGCCGACTCAGACGAGCCCTTCCTGGGCGGAATCCTTTCACCCAATCCCAGTGCGTGAAGAATCTTTTCTCTCAGCTCATTATTCCGTTTGTTATTCTAACTCCGTTTGAAGACACTAGTGATATCGGTTCCCGTTCAAGCTTTGATGATTCGACGCTGCTATAACGTTCGTTTTCAATTGTATCGTATAGCCACTCCCATTGAGTAGAACAACCAGCTTTCGGGCAAGAGCATGTTCATCATCGTCAGTACAGGCTCCGCCCGACACCGAGAGTGCCGGTATGCTGAAACGTTCCTTACTCAGACGCCACTCGTGTCCCTTCTAGTGGCCTCGATTGTCACGTCGCTATGGTCCATAGTTTTGCTCATTAAATTTTTGACTGCTGTCTCGGTGATGGAACACCTTCAAGTTCACCCGTCCCAAAAGATTAAATCCCCCACACATTGGACTTGTAAGTACTTGACCCATTCCTAGAGAAAGCCCTTACTGAAAATCGACAGACGCGATGTCTGTCCTACTCCCCTCGGGTTAGTCTGTCATAGCTCATGATATGCTGCACACACCTAACCCCTCTCAGTCCTCGACGTCGTTCTTACTAGCATCGGTGTGTCGTCCGCACCTCCCGTGAAAACGGCTTCCCAGCGTGCTTATAATTGAATCTATCACCCTAAGTACTTTACCATCTTAACGGAACGAAGAAGCAGGTGTATACCGCCCACATACGTAAGGTGTGTCTCATGTGTTCATGGGGGTTGCCAATTGTGTTCGCTTAGCTTATATTGGGAACTTGAACTATAGCAAATCTCTAGCCTTGTGAACATCGCGTGGCAGTCTGCACTACCACCGACTGTCTGTGCCATCTGCTTGTCTGTACTCTATATCCAGTACTGCATAACTGGGTATGAAGTAAGTGTTTCCCATTTCTTCACCTGCTCGAATTCTTTCGGCGTCTTGTTCATGGGAGCTCAGTGGAACGACGGATATTGACTACCGGCTTTCTTGTTCCCAGTCCAAATCGCAGTTCTGGCAGACGGTTATTCAGGCGATGATCGGGAAGCTTTACGTTCTTTCGCTGTTTTACATGATGTACGTCTCTTCGATCTCGCCTCCATCTCCGAGTCGGAGGCTCACGCCGTTTTTTCCGTCGTGTCTAGCAATGCTATACCTCCACAACAACCAAACGAGCCATCCACGAGGTTCATAACGACGCTCACTGAGCAAATTGAGGCTGTGAATACCCAGATGTGGGACGCCCGAGTGGAAGGCGATGCGGCTAGTGATATCGTTTTCACGGGATGTGATGAAAGTACCAAGGAAAGTACTGCCGTAGAATGTGACGTGTAGTCGGGGGTCTCTATTTTCAACCATTTACATTGTATTTTTCTACATTTCTCTACAGAAGACGCTCTCAAGGACGACACTTGGGTCGCACTATTTCTAATGGTTTGTATTGTATATACTTTCTTAATTACCACACTCCCCAGGGTACTTGTTAACACGACGGGCGAGACTCACAAACATCGTACACACAAAAACGTCACAGAGTGATAGATCTAGGAGCAAGTGGTGGTTCCGCATTATCTCACTTATCCTTTCCCAATTGTTGTCGTAGTATGGGCACAATAGCATTGGTATTGCTATTTATTCTTGGAATAATATGTAGGGGATAAGTGACATAAATTACTATAATAGGAAGGCGGGGGCGCAAGAACAAAAACATCGAAATATTGAAGTAATTTATTTCTCCTTCCGCAATGGAAATCGTCGCTTCATTCGTCGTCGTCTAGACACACTCCACATTTTAAAACGGACGATTCTATTTACTGTAGGCTCAAGTTTGGTCCTTCTAGGTAACTTGGTTCTCGGAATCCGATGTTTCTTCTCTTACGTTGATCTGCACTCCGTTGCAAAAATAGGCCTCGCTAATGGATTATCTTGGTTTCCAGCGACTTTGGGGCCACGAGCGGGACTCAATTAAATCACCCAAGGCTGCGGTCATGACATCCTAAAGCGGGACGCGCCTGTTCTAGGATCTGGGAATGAAGGTGTGTGAATCTGCGATTGCCAAAATTGCACTGTTTCACAAACCCTCTAGGCGCTACAGGTACATGCAGCCGTTTTGATTGACGCAAATGGCTGAATCCGCGGCGCTTGTGTCTACAGCTGACCTAAATAATTGATCGCGTGTTCTCACATCGCAGCATTTAAATCCCAACCCCGCATTTCCATTCACTCCCTCTTACCACCTCTGCACCATATCCTGTCAATTCTTAGAGACAGCGTCATGTCCAGTTCGGTTACAGCAACACAGCTCGCACAGAGTCATGCCTTGCTTCTCACTCCAGGCATCGTAAACATATTCGTCCAGGGGATTGAGTCGGGTCTCGTCTTTGCCCAGTTCTCTCAGTGGTTCTACACGTCCGATCGCATCGAGTGCTCGCTTTTATCATCCATCCTCGTCTTCGTGACGCTATTGGGATTGTGCGCTTCTTGGAATTTTCTCGTGTGACTTCAAATTCATTATCTATTTCCGTTTATAAAGTGCGCAGTCCGGAATTTGCTTTGTATCGGCTTGGTCTCAGTACGTACAGCACTTTGGGGTGATCGTACGTGTGGTTTTGCTCTCGCTTGCTGCGTTGATACATCTTTAACGCTTGAGTTGCGCCTCAGCTGACTCCAGACTGGTCGGATTACCTTCCGTCAATCCCAGTGCGTGGGGGATCCCTCCTGTTTCATAGCACCTAATCCCGTTTGTAGACCCTCTTCATGTCGTTTCCCGTCCAAGCTTTAATGATTCGACGCTGCTATTACGTTCGTCTCAACTACATCGTACAACCCCTTCCAATTGACTAGGACAACCAGCTCGTGGGAAAGAACTTGTATATCATCGTAAGTACTAAGTAGGCCCGCCCATCGCCGAGAGGACGCTGAATTGTTCGTCACCCCAGGCGCCCCTTGTTTTACTTTTAGTGGCCGCGACGGTCACGTCACTATGGTCAACAGTTCCGATTATTCAATTTGTGCTCAGTATCCAAAGGCAAAACCCTAATACCTCGATTGAAAATGTTGGTATATCTTGGCTGTGTAAGCACCACTTGTTCCTAGAAAGCCCTCTCTGAAACGTTACAGACTTGGTTTCGATGATCCTCCCCTCATGTAAGTCTGCAATTGTTCATGCCATGCTGTACATATTCGACCTCTCAGGCTCTCAGTACTCGACATCATCCTTACTGGCATCTGTGCGTCGTCCGCGCTTCCATTGACCTGTCTCCGCGTGCTGACAATCGAATTAACCACCTCAAGTGCTTCACTACCTCACGCAAACAATGAAGCAGGTGTATGCCACACACACGCGCAGGGTGCGTCGCATGTGCTATAGCGGATACCCTACATGTGGGCTCAACTTTTGTTGGGAACTATAGCTAATCTCTCGTCTTGTTAACGTCGTGTGGCAATCTGCATTGCCGCCGACACTCTGCACTGTCTGCATGTGCGTGATTTATGTCCAATTCGCGGTGGGACATCAAGTAAGTGACCCTCACTCTGCTCCTGTTGATTCCTTTGAATACCTTGTTCGTGGGAGCCGATTGAAGCGTTGGACACTGACTGCCGGCTTCACGTTCTCAGATGGATTTAGAAAAGTGGCCCAATGTTATCCAGGCGTCGATCGGAAAGCTCTATGTCCTTTCACTATTTTATATGATGTGCGTCGCTTCGACTCTACGTGCATTTCTGTCATTCTCAATACCATGTCTAGAAACTCCCAGTCGCTAGGAGGATGGCCACAACCAGACGACCAACCTACAGCGTTCATATCGACGTTCACTGGCCAAGGGAGGTATTGCATACACTTACGCGGGAGGCCCGAGTCGGAGATGTTGTGTGCAGTGAAATTGCTGCGGGACGTGCGCCAGAAAGAACCATCGAATATTCCGTGTAGTCGACACTTTCCCAGGTCCCTCTTTCCATCACCGTACAGTCCTCTTCGTTTTCTTTCGTCTTAGCCCTACCGTACAGAATATCCGAACCCCAGGATGCTTGCTTATATTCCTAATACCCTATTACATCCTCCATTCACACACTCCCGACGCGTCACTCTGTCACTGTAGAAGAAAAGCTCACATAACTAGGCTCAAGCTGAGCATACCTACTCGCTCCTTCATCTCTTGACTATCCCCCACATACCATTAGCTCTTTCCTTGCGTAGTCGTTGGGACGTGATGCCTAATAGTACCACGTTGATCGTGCCAAAAATCCAATTTGACTGGTTGAGCTGGTCAAAGACACATACAAAGAACTGGGAGGTTCGTTGAGCCCAGTGGACGGATAGTGGTTTGTATGGGTGAGATTAAGAGCGAGGGCCCAAGAGAGCAGAAGGGTGATGGGTCGATAGCCAATCAGAGTACAACAATGGGCCGCAGTGTACCAGTATCTAAATGCGTATCTCGTCGCGAACTACGATATATGAACCTGGAGTTTAAATATAAAAATTCGCTACACGTTGGGGCTTGGCGGTATCTCTGTAAGCACTAAGAAGTTGGTTTACCTGTTAGAAAAGTGCCAATGTCACTTCCTTTCATCAATTACTAGTATGTCCTTCAATTTATCGAAGTCGGGCGTCCCAACTGTAACCTATTGGACCCAGAGTCAACCAACCGAGCAAAGAGACCCCAGTCTGGCGGGGCGTACAGGATCCCACCCAACAACAGCGGGAAATCTAACAGTAGTATTACAGCCCGGGTTTGAGCCAGATATGATATCGTTGAGGCCCTTTAGGCCGTCACTGTAGAGCCAGTGGTTAAGAAGCGGTTTCTTGCCCTCGAAATACGGTAGTCGTTCAGTAGCGAAATAATACCTGCCACTATCTGTACGTACGTTGAACATGTCAGCTGGTTCTCGAGGACGGACGATAGCAGAAGGGAGAAGGCGTACGGGTGTCGCGCCACTGGCACTGGTGCCGTCCCACTTCTCTTGTTTCCCGTTTTGAACAATCATGATGTTGACTGCCTGCGCGGAAATGTCAGGTAAGTCCCGGCCACCAGGATTACTCAAATGCCAAGTTAGACAAAGTCGGGTCGGGTCACGGAAGTGAACGAACTTAAAAAAGAGGCCCTCATACATTCCGCCGATATGCCGGAGGAAACGGGGGACAACTTGCTTCTGGTACGGCGGCCGCGGAAAGTAGTCCGAGAAGCCGCCTCTGGAGAGCCTCACGGCAATCTCGGGTTCATCATCCGTCGTGCCGCCAACGCTAGTGACCCATGGACCTACGGAAGCGTGGTGGTGTTGTAACTTATATCTACATTTGTATACCACTTTCAAAAAGGGCAACAAAACGCCATACATACAGGATGCGGGGAACTGGGGGAGGAAGCGGACTTCAAATTTTGAGGACTCCTCTCAACCAACAGTTCCCATGGCCGACATCGTCGTCGCCGGTCGAGAAGAGGAAACTGACGCCGCGCGCGCGAGTCTCGCGAACGCTCACATATGGCCTTTGCATAATCTTGCGGAACGTCGGTTTTGTTGCTATTGTAATAGGTGCTGATTGTCTGTGGGAGGCTCTGCTGATCAAACATGTAGACCAGCTAGTGGAGGTACGGGTCTGTGGGGGTATGTACCCGCCTCACCACCTGTGCTGTAGTAGACGATCGGTGTCGGGTAGGTCATGCATGGCCTCGGCGTACTGGATGTTCGCATTGCCCTCCGGCTGGGGTTGCTCGGGTCGTACTCTCCACCATTGACCCGCTCGATAGTAAAGGTCGCGTCTTCCCCGTCTGTGCGAAATTCCTTCATGAAAATACTCAGGTCCTGCGGGCTCGGGTACTGCTTGATGTAACCTCCAATCGCGAGCGAGTTCTGGTCCACTGCGGCTGGCACGTGGCCCATTGTTTTGCACTGCCAGCGCACGTACGCAGGCGTCACGGTGACAGGTACATTGGGACTCGGCAGTACTGTCACGGACTCCTCAGACCTCGCTTTTGTGTGTTCCATAGCTACTCTACTTGGGCGAGTACGCAATTTATTCGATGGTGAGAGTGAAGACAAAGTACGTTGTCGGGGCGACGGTTTGAATACCATTGTGCAGGACCTCTGGGAGCGAGTAACTAAGCGTGCGAAGAATGGTGAAGTTCGTCTCAACATTCCGATAGAGCTGGAACGAAGAACCAAGGATATCGTCGACTTGAGACACGGGGATGTCCATGATCGTCAGCCAGTTCCCTCGAGCGTCGTCGAGACAGAGGAGATGGATATATCATGGTCCTCAAGCCAGGAGTTGACAAGGTCGAGAGTTTCTTGGGTGAGGAGCAACAAGCTCAGTGATCCGCTCCTTGGATAGGTGCTCCCCCATATCTGCAACGAGACAATGGGACAAATTAGTTCATGCGTGCTCGGACGAGTGGCGGGGAACGTACTTTGGATGCCTGGGGTTGCTAACCTCTTGACGCACGTCAATCATGGCGTTCTAGTGATGGGGCTTCAGTGCTATGTAGAGATCAATGTCATCCAACGAGTACAGTAATAAGGATGGAGAGCACGGAGATCAGGTGGTACCGCACCGACATGGCGACAGGAGATCACCGAGATGATTTCTTTGATAGAAAAAGGTAAGACGGCCCTCACCCTGAGGCTGGCAAGTTGAAAGCCGATTATTGGTGACTCAATGGTGAGTGGAAGAGTCCTGATGACTAGTACGCTAAAGAGCAGAGTTTGTATAAGTGGTAGCTCACCAAAATCAATACATAGATAAAGCATAGCTCCAATGTATGTCCCAAGGTATGTCCGCGGCCATGACCTTTTTTTTTTTTTTTTAAAGGAATATTTATACTGGGACAGTACGTAATACAAAACCAGTCTCGATCCTAACTAGACACTGCTTTGAAACGCTAACCTGTGCGGAGCCCCTCACTTGCCCGTGGCCCGCAATCCCACAAACATCCCTTCTCCCTCAGCGGCCATCAATTTGCTCAACATCATGATGCCAGTGCAATCGGAGAAGTCTGACCCATCACGTGACACTATCTGATGATCCAAAAAGTGCAGTTCCGAGCCTTGGTGCGGCTTGCAAGGCAGCTTCAGGGACGGAAGTGAACTCGGAATGATGTCGCACACTGGCACTGCCAAAGGTTTGTTTATAAAAGTTGTAGTGAAGGGGCGAGGAATTATCTGTAAGGGACCGCGACATAACTTGCCTTATACCCAATGTTGCTGCCAGTGACAAGACCAGTGAGTCGGAGTTGTTGCCGGCTCGTCTGAGGTCCCAGTCATTGTATTATGAGAAGAACAGGCCGGATTTTCGTCGTTGGTGGTTAACTTTTTGTAACTTACGTCCATTGGCGTGCATGCAGTATGTAAGTTGGCCTAGTTCAAATTCCTTCCTTCCCAACCACCTTCTTACGCGATCTCACGTTTTGATGGTTACTGGCGCTTTGTTTGCCAAGCGCTTTCGACCACACGTTCACCGGTCCCAGCTACGGGCTTATAACTTACTCCGAGATATAAATTGATTCAGAAAAAAGAACACTCAGAATTTCAAGCAGACGATTCCACATACAGTGACATGCTCTAGGCTCTTGCTTGGAACCTTTCTTGGCAATATCGTCTCTGCTAATGTTTCTACTCTCACGTTGACCTGCACTCCGTTGCGAACACAAGCTTTACTAATGCACTGTCTTGGTTTCCAATGGCATTTGGGCCACGAGTAGGACTCGATTGAATAACTCAAGGCCCGGCCAAGGCTGCGGTCATGACATCCTAAACAGGACGCACCTGTTCTAGGATCTGGGAATGAAGGTGTGTGAATCGGCGATTGCCAAAATTGCACTGTTTCACAAACCCTCTAGGCGCTACAGGTACATGCACCGTTTGATTGACGCAAATGGCTGAATCCGCGGCGCTTGTGTCTACAATTGACCTTAAATAATTGATCGCGTGTCCTCGCATCGCAGCATTTGAATCCCAACCCCGCATTTCCATTCACTCCCTCTTACCACCTCTGCACCATATCTGTCAATTCTTAGAGACAGCGTCATGTCCAGTTCGGTTACAGCAACGCAGCTCGCAAAGAGTCAAGCCTTGCTTCTCACTCCAGGCATCGTAAACATATTGTCCAGGGGATTGAATCTGGTCTCGTCTTTGCCCAGTTCTCTCAATGGTTCTACATGTCTGATCACATCGAGTGCTCACTTTTATCATCCATCCTCGTCTTCGTGACGCTATTGGGATTGTGCGTTCTTGGCATTTTCCTGTGTGATTCAATTATTCATTATCTATTTCCGTTTATAAAGTGCGCAGTCGGGAATTTGCTTTGCATCGGCTTGGTCTCAGTACGTACAGCACTTTGGGGTGATCGTACGTGTGGTTTTACTCTCGCTTGCTACGTCGATACATCTTTAACGCTCAAGTTGCGCCTCAGCTGGCTCCAGACTGGTCGGATTACCTTCCGCCAATCCCAGTGCGTGTCACGTAGGATCCCTCCTGTTTCATAGCACCTAATCCCGTTTGTAGACCCTCTTCATGTCGGTTCCCGTGCAAGCTTTAATGATTCGACGCTGCTATTACGTTCGTCTCAACTACATTTTACAACCCCTTCTAATTGACTAGGACAACCAGCTCGTGGGAAAGAACTTGTACATCATCGTAAGTACTAAGTAGCCCCGCCCATCGCCGCGAGGACGCTGAATTGTTCATCACCCCAGGCGCCACTTGTTTTACTTTTAGTGGCTGCGACAGTCACGTCACTATGGTCAACAGTTCCGATTATTCAATTTGTGCTCAGTATCCAAAGGCAAAACCCCAATCCCTCGATTGAAAATGTTGGTATATCTTGGCTGTGTAAGCACCACTTGTTCCTAGAAAAGCCCTCTCTGAAACGTTACAGACTTGGCTTCGATGATCCTCCCCTCATGTAAGTCTGCAATTGTTCATGCCATGCTGTACATATTCGACCTCTCAGGCTCTCAGTACTCGACATCATCCTTACTGGCATCTGTGCGTCGTCCGCGCTTCCATTGACCTGTCTCCGCGTGCTGACAATCGAATTAACCACCTCAAGTGCTTCACTACCTCACGCAAACAATGAAGCAGGTTTATGCCCCACACACACGCAGGGTGCGTCGCATGTGCTATAGCGGATACCCTACATGTGGGCTCAACTTTTGTTGGGAACCATAGCTAATCTCTCGTCTTGCTAACGTCGTGTGGCAATCTGCATTACCGCCGACACTCTGCGCTGTCTGCATGTGCGTGATTTATATCCAATTCTCGGCAGCACATAGAGTAAGTGCCACTCACTCCGCCCCCTGCTGAGGATTCTTTTGGTATCATGTTCGTGGAGCCAACTGAAGCGACGGACCCTGACTGCCAGCTTCACGTTCTCAGATGGATTTAGTGTACTGGCCGGGGGTTATCCAGACGTCGATCGGAAAGCTCTATGTCCTTTCACTATTTTATATGATGTGCGTCATTTCGACGCCGCATGTATTTCTGTCATTCTCATCACCGTGTCTAGTAACTCCCAATCGCTAGGAGGGCGTCCACAACCAGACAACCAACCTACAACGTTCATATCGACGTTCACTGTGCCAACGGAGGTGTTGCATACACTTACGCCGCGCGAAGCCAGAGTGGGAGATGTTGCGAGCAGTGACGTTGCTACGGGACGTGTGCCAGGAAGAACCATCGAATTTGCCGTGTAGTCGATGCCGCCCTAGGTCCCTCTTTCCATCACCATACAGTCCTTTTTGTTTTCTTTCGTCTTAGCATTACCTTACAGAAGCTTCGAGCGAGTACGTCGACGACCATCAGCCAGTTGCCGCCGAGCGTCGTCTAGACAGAGCAGATGGGAATACCATGGTCCCCAAGCCAGGGGTTGACAAGGTCAAGCATTTATGGATGCGGAGCATCGGGCTCAGCAACCTGCTCCTTGGATAGATATGTGCCCCATATCTACTACGGTAGGGCATTCCACAAGCGCTTGACCGTCGTTCCTCCCAACGTCGCGTGGGGGTCGCATGGCCTCCAACGAGTCCAGTAGCAAGGATGGAGGGCCGGAAATCAGGTGGTACCGCACCTGACATGGTTGCAGTAGATCACTGGGATGATTTCTTTGATAGAACGGGGAAATACCAGGGGATATACGGCCCTCAGGCTGGACGCTAGTTATTGGAGAGTGGGAGAGTCCTGATGCATGATGACTGGAACGTCAAATATCTGGCTAGGAAGAGAGATTATAAGCGCCAACTCACGGAACTCGATGCATAGTAGATAACGCAAGGGTAACGGTAACGCATCAAGTCTTTGAGTGTCCGCGGCCATTATCATGCAACGTTCGGACTCTGACGCGATCTGACGATCTGAATAAGGCAAAGAGATCACGCGTCACGTGATAACGATGACTCGCCGCGGGCCGGCACACGCACTGAAGCAGAAGGGCGAGGGGATTTCGTCCTGGCTATGCACATCCATAGTCTAGTTCAAAAATTACTTCTTCTTGGCAGCTTCTCACAAATCTCACGTCAGATGGTTACCGGCGCTTTGCTTACGGTTTACCAGCGCTTTTATCTCTAGAAAGACCATTGGAAACACCAATGGAGAAACCTTGGGAGAAACACAAATTTTCAACGCGGACGATTCCATATACGGTAATCTTGGTCCTTGGTTTTCGTACTGTACTGTAATCTTGTCTCGACCACGGTTTCTTCTCTGACGTTGACTTGCCGCACTCCGTGGAAAAAATAGCCTTCGTTAACGGATTTTCTTATTTTCCCGCAACTTTTCATGGGTCTATGACAGACCTTTCTAGGACTCAATGGACTCGAGGCTCTGGTCCATGGCATGCACGACATCCTGAAGACGGAGGCCACTGATCTAAGAGGTAGAAAGTGGACCAGCACAATCCAGGCACCACGGTCGTTTTGATTGATGCGAATCGATGATCCCGCGGCTCCGCGTCTACGACTGACCTCAAATAGTTGGTTGCCTGTTCTCCCATCGCATCATTTGGCCTTAACCGCCATTTCATTACATCCCTCTTACCGTCTCCTCATCGAATCCGCTAGTTCGCAGGGACAGCGACATGTCCAGCTCGATTCCACCAACGCAACCCCCACCAGGACCCCCACCGCCGGGACCACCGCCAGGTTTTCTGCAGAGTCGAGCCTCGGTGCTTGGTCCTGGCATCGCAGGCTTAGTCATTCAGGGGATAGAATCCGGCCTTGTCTTCGCCCAGTTCTCTCAGTGGTTCTTTGGGTCTGACCACATCGACCACTCACTTTCATCAGCCGTCATCGTGTTTGTGACCCTGATCGGATTGTACGCTTCTTGCAGACTTTGTGTCGTGTCTTGTTTATCTTTTTTCGTTTCATAGCTCGCAGACCGGAGTATGCTTTGCATCTGCTTGGTCTAGATATGTATTACACTTTGGGATGCCCGTACGTGTCGCTTTGCTCGCGTTCGCTGCGTCGGGTGACCCGCCTTAATGCTTGAGTTGCGCCTCAGATGATCCCGGACTGGTCGGACTACCTTCAATTAATCCCAGTGCGTTGAGCATCTCTCTTGTCTCATGACTGTTAAACCTGTTTGTAGACCCTGTTAATATCAGTTCCCGTGCAAGTCTTGATGATTCGACGCTGCTATTACGTTCGTTCTCGACCATTCTGCATAGCCGCTCCCAATTTACTAGAACAATCAGATCGTTGGCAGGAACCTGGTTATCATCGTAAGTAGCTCCGCCCGTCGCTGGGAGTACGCTGAAAATTTTATATGCTAGACGCCAATCGTGTTACTTCTAGTGGTCTCGATAGTAATGTCACTATGGTCAACAGGTTTGATCATTCATTTTATGAGAAGTATCAATGCGAAGGACCCCGTCCCCTCGCTCCAAGGCACTGGCCTATCTTGGCCTTGTAAGCACTCAACTCGTTCCTGAAGAATTCCTCTCTGAAACATACAGATTTGATTTCAATGCTACTACCCTCTAGTAAGTATTCAATTGCTCATGTACGCTGCAAACATTTGACCAATCTCAGTCCTCGACCTCATGCTTACTGGCATCCGTGCGTCGTCCGCGCTTCTGGTGACAATGTCTCTGCATACTTATCATCGAATCTATCACGCCAAAGTGCTCCATTATCTCACGCGTACAATGAAACAGGTATATGCCCCCCAAACACGCAAGGTGTGTCTCGTGTGTTTATGCCATTGGAGAATGCTAGTGTGTGCTCAGTTTCTGCTGGGAACTGCAGCGAATCTCTCGCTTCGCGAACATTGTGTGGCAGTCGGCACTACCGCCGACTATCTGCGCCATCTGCCTTTGCGTGGTTTATATCCGATTCGTTACAGGGCGTCAAGTAAGTGGCCCCCATTTCTGTGCCTGCTCAGGATTCTTTGTGGGCGTCTGGTTTGCGGGAACTCACTATATCGATGGGCGCTGACTACTGGCTTCCCTGTTTCAGAAAAGTTTGCAATTCTGGCTGACGGTTATCCAGGCGATGATCGGCAAGCTGTATGTTCTTTCGCTGTTTTACATGATGTATGTCGCTTCGATCTTGCCTCCTCGGTGTTCTCATCATTCCGACGTTGTGACTAGCAACGCTCAACTTTTACAACCGGACCGGCGACCTTTGGCGTTCACATCGACGCTCACTGTTCCAAGGGAATCTATGTATAGATATCCGCGGGACACCCCAGGGGAAGACATTATGCATAGTGAATTGTCGATCGTGGGCCTGCGAGGACTGTAGACTTTACTGTGTCGTCAACACAGTCACTGATTTTAAACCTTCCCAACAACTGTTTTATTCCGTTATCACTGTACAGAAGCCCCGACTCAAGGACGATCGGCAATATTGCTCCTGTAGCCGCTTTCATTACTTACTTCCTCACGCACTCTCCTTATGCACCGCTCTGTTGCTGTTTGTAGTATATAACAAGCACACTTTTTTTCCCGGGCCGATAATACCTGCGCATCATTCCATTTTCCCAAGTTCTGGGGGGCGAGTACATGCATGAAGCGGTCGCTGATGGTGCATGGCAGGGTCATCATCAACGAAGTGATTCGGATAGCGGATATATATGAACGCTCGGAAGTTTCTTATTATTTTCTGTGGTTCCGTAGGAGTCTCAAAGCCGGAAGCTAGAAGTCTGAACTTTGAAGAAGATTGCTAGTGAACTGGTAATGGCTCTTGGCGCACTCACGCCCTTGTTCACGCCTGCAAGCGCCGAACGCATAAGAGAGCCGGAATGTGCGACTCGGAGTTTTGTGTGAGACAGCTAAGGTATGCTCCGACTGCGAAGTATGGAGACAGTAAATGTAAAAAAGACTCTGCACCGCGGCCAAACTGACATCTGCCCATGACAGTCGTCGGCGCTTCCGGCCCGGAGTCAAATCCGGGACCCGAGACTGTAAGAAGCGGGTTTTATCAGCCGCTAGGAGTAAGTTATTGTCTTCAAGCTTTTTAACTCCTCGTTGGATACCATCGTTGCACTCCAGACGTAAGGAATCGTTGCGGTGTTACATTAAAGTCGTTATCATAGGCTAAAAGTCTACTTCAAGTTGTCAATATCGCATTCCAAAGTCGGGACGGCTTGACGCTAGCCAACATGTGTGGCAGGCTGCCTGCATGAGTGCCAGTGACCAGGGTTCGCGCTTTTTCTCTGGACGACTAGTTTCACGCATGAATTGATCAAGAATTGCCCCATGTCGCTCAGCCGGTGGCGAACCAGACTCAGAAGGTGGAACTTTCGATTTCACGGGTATTGTTGATTGTTGGTCAGTGCGAACGCACATCGCCAATTTTCGGGTTGAGGTGGATAGTATCTATTCTTTCGCGTGCGGACGGTAATCTGTACAAAGCCTTCACCAACTTCCCAGTCCTTGTCCTTGTCTTCAACCAATTTAACCAGTCAAATTGGAATTCCGTCCACGAACAATATGTTGCTTCCGGGCAGTACCGTCGACCACTGTTAGACTTTTTCGCAGGAAGATATCTACATGTGCGGAGGGGAATGGTCAGGAGAGATGTGAAGAGATTAGGAGGCATGCCCTGCTTGGCGTCTACTGGAGAAGTTTGCTTATCGTATACAGGATTTAGTACAGTAACAGAGTGATGTGCAGGGAGAGTGTGCAAAGGTGAGAAGGAAATAATGGATGCAACCGAGTATTAGGAATATATCCAAGCGTCCTGAGTTTGGGTCTTCTGTACAGTAATGTAAACACGAAAAGAATAAGAAGGAACCATATGGGGTTGTTGGAAAACGGAATCAGATACTTAAGACTACACAGCAAATCCTACACTCTTGGTAGTCCCATAATCCTCAGCAACGTTCTCACTGCTTGCATCTTCTCCCACTTGGATGTCACGTGTTTGTGTATTCATAACCTCCATTGGAATAGTGAGCGTCGATACGAACGTTGTCTGTGGCCCGTCCCGTTGTGGTGTTTGAGCGTTGCTACACAACATTAGATATGGTCGAGAAGGGGACGATATCGAGGCAACGCACATCATATAAAACAGCGAAAGAACATAGAGCTTCCCAATCATTGCCTGGATAACCGGCAACCAGAACAGCAGTTCTCTCTGACAACGGGAAGTCGGTAGTCAGCAGCCGTCGTTCCAGTGAGCCCCCGCGGACAAGAAGGCAAAAGAATCCTGAGTAGGGGTAAATGGAAAGCACTCACACCAGGCGCGAAGGCGAAACGGATATAGAGTGCAGACGCGCAAATGGCGCAAGTAGTCGGTAACATCGCAGATTGCAACATGATGTTCGCGAGACGAAAGATTCGCTATGGCGACCGACAGAGCTGAGCACAACGGACATTCTCGATTAATACGGAGACACACCTTGCGTGTGCGGGCGGCATACACCTGCTTCATCGTTCGCGTAAGATAGTAAAGCACTTATCAGGGTAGACTTAACCACGTGGAGACAATGTTATGGGAACCACAGAGGACGTACAGATGCCGGTAAGAGCGAGATCAAGGACTGAGAGAGGTCGGATGTTTGCGGCATACTATGAGGGACAGCAGACTCACCCGAGGGGAGAATGATAGACAACAGAACTGAAAATGTTTCAGAGATGTGTTCTTTTAAAAACGAGTTGAGTGCTCACAAGGCCAAGCTATCCCGGTCAGGTGTTGCAAGACATCGGGGTTCTTCGATGTGATAATGGTCACATAATGAAAGACGTTAGCTATTGTCCACAAAGACGTGACTACCGAGGACACTAGAAGTAACACGAGTGGAGTCTAAGAGACGGTTCAGCTTACACTCGGTAACAGGCAGAGATACTGACGATGATGAACATGTTCTTGCCCGCAAGCTGGTTTTTTCTAGTCAGATAGGGGAGGCTATGCAATTCGTTGAGAACAAACTTTATAGCAGCGTCGAATCATCAAAGCTTGAACGGGAACGGATATGACCAAGGTCTACATATGGGATCAGGAGATATGACATACGAGGAGGGTGTCTCCACGCACTGGGAGTGACTGAACGTAATCGCCCCAATCCTCACACAGCTGAGATGCAATTTCAGCATTAGAGATGTGTCACCCATGCAGCAAGCGAGAGAAAAGTGAGACGCACGAACGATCCAAACTGCTCCACGTACTTGGACCACGCAGATGCAAAGCAAATGCCGGACTGCGCGCTTCGCAAACGGCAAAGTATAATGAGGTCACGAAATTCCGAGACTGGAAGACACGTACAGTCCGACTGTAGTCGCAAAAATGACGATGGTGGTTATAACGGAACTCTCATTGCGATCACGCGTGTAGAACCAGTGAGAGAACTGGGAAAAGACGAGACCGGTTTCTATTCCCTGGACAAATAGGCCAACAATGCCTGGACCGAGCACTGAGATTGGATTCTGCGGAGAACCTGGAGGTTCTCCTGATGGTGGTGGCCCAGGTGATGGTGACCCTGGTGGGGGCGGCGGTGGTGGAGCCGAACCGGACATGATGCTGTCCCCCGCAAACGGGCGGATCTGACGCAAGGATGGTCCAGTGAGAGGGAGGGGACGACGATGCGGGTTTTGTTTGGGGTAAAGGCCACTTGCTGCGATCATGCCCTCAATTATTTATGTTCGGTTGTGCAGTAGGCGCGTAGTCGCGGAGCCAGCCATTCAAGTCGATCAAAAGTTCGAAACGGCTATACAGTCCACGTACCGGGTTGTGCCTGAGATTTAGGACTGGTGCAATTCAGGCAATCGCCGACCTTCAAACATTTTTTTGTCGCCGCACCTATAGGATAATTGATCGCGACCACGGCCCCGAGCATTGAGTCCTTTTGAGTCCTTGTCTTGGCCTCTGCATCATAAAAGTCATTTGTACAAGATCCACTAGCTTTGCAACAAGATGCAGGTCAACACAAGGCAGCAAAAGGCTCCGAAGGCTAAGTTGACATGGATGTCAAGAAGGACGAGAGCCCGTATCTTGGCCAACACAGTGGTCTATTTTATGTTGAAATTTTTGAAAGTTGGATGAAATTTTTGAGGGTTTCAACCAAGGTTTCAAGACGACGCCTGAGACCACGAATAACGAGGCGCCGATAACGTAAATTTCACATGTATACATGAACACTGCATGGGATACGGCGGGGAAAGGCTAAAGCAAGTGTCTTTGACAAAGCGTCTTCTTGCCATTTGATTCTTTGGATTTGTTTGTGGTATTTACTTGAATATCAGTGGTCAAAAGGAGGAGACTGTGACACAGACACCAACAAGGCGAAAAGAAAATATGGTAGTCGGGCGGGGATGGCCAAACTTGCTCTAGGCACAAATCTGGAGGCCCTCTAGGCACCATCGTCCTGTAATTTACCAAGCTGAACATATACGGTAAATCAGTCATGTAATTTGATTCCAGTGGCTGACACTGTAACTCCGCGTCAACCAAGCCTCTGTAAGCAAGTCTATGATGGCAAGCCTGAGCACTGCAGTAAGTTAGTCTCGCCTATGATCGAATGGTAGGATCGAATGGCAGGATTTGAACCTTTACCGCAAACCTCAACCCGTTCCCTCTTATTATCTCTGCGTCGGAACGATCAGGTTGCGGGAACAGGATTATGTCCAGTTCTACGCAACTACCACCGCCACCGCCGGGTACGCAAAGTCAAGCTTCGGTTCTCGGACCAGGCATAGCCGGCCTATTCATCCAGGGGATACAATCCGGGCTTGTCGTTGCCCAGTTTTCTCAGTGGTGCTGCAGGGCTGAGCGAGTCGAGAGCTCCGCTTTATCCACCGTTGTCATATTTGTGACCTTTGTTGGACTGTATGGTTCTTCTAGACTCTTAACTGCATGGTATCATTATTTAACCCCGTTCGTGGAGTGCGCAGTCAGGGATATACTTCGCATCTGCATGGCATAGTTACGTTCAGAAATTCGGGATGTCCGTGCGTGCTACTTTCCTCCTGCTCGCGGCATCAGTGTCGGACACTCCTCTGACACTTGAGTTGCGCCTCAGCTCCTCCCGGACTGGGAGGATTTTTTTCAATCAATCCCAGTACGTGGAGAATCACTCTTATCTCATATATCTCCTGAGCCCGTTTGCAGACCCTGCTCATATCAATTCCTGTTCAAGCTTTCATGATCCAGCGCTGCTATTATGTTAGTTCCTAACTATATCGCGCATGCCTCTACTTGATTAGATTGACTAGCTTGTGGGAAAGAACATGTTTATCATCGTCAGTAGCTCCACTCGTCATAGAGAGTATGCTGAACTATTTCTTACACAGACTCCGCTCGTGTTACTTCTAGTGGCCTCGGCAGTCATGTCACTGTGGTCAATAGCGTTGACCTTCCGTCTTTACATCAATGTTGTTGCGAAGGATCCCCTTCGCTTGCTTCAGATAGTTGGGATATCTTGGAATTGTAAGCACCCAACCTCCAAAGGGAAAACCCATTTGAAACATTTGCAGTCTTGATCTCTGTCCTTCTCCCTTCGGGTATGTCTGTCGTCACTCATAGTATACACCAACGTCCGACCTTTCTCAGTCCTCGATATCGCACTCACTGGAATATGTGCGTCGTCCGCGCCTTTGTGGCATGACCTTCACGTGCTTATCAGTAACCCAAGTACTTTACTCTCTCACCCGAACGATGAGACAGGTGTATGCCGTGCATACACGTAGGGTATGGGTCATGTGTCTATGTTGAATGCCTGTTGGGTGTGCTCAGCCCCTGTTGGTAAATATAGCGGATCTCTCGTCTCGCGAACGTTGTATGGCAATCTGCACTACCACCAACTCTTTGCGCAATCTGTGTGTCTGTATTCTACGTCCAATTCACGACCGGGCGTCAAGTAAGTGCCTATTCAGTACTCCTTTGCCCAGATCTCCCAGGCGCTGACGATCGACTTGCCGTTGTCAGAAAGGATTTCAGCTCTGGATGCCGATTTTCCAGCAGATGATCGGAAAGCTGTACGTTCTTTCGCTGTTTTACATGATGTACGTCCGTCCCTTCGATGTAACCTGGATTTCGGTGCTCCGACACTATTTCTGATGTCGTGTCTAGCAACGCTCAACCTTTTCGATCAGACGAGCATCCTGCAACGTTCATGTCGACTCTCACCGTGCCAGCGGAGGCCATGTATACATTCACAGGGGAAGCTCGAGGGAGAGAGGCGAGGTGTAATGATACTGGAGCGGAGTGTGGAACAGCAAGGACCGTCGAAGTTGCCGTATAGTCCACACATACCCCACTTTTCAACCACTGGCTATTATTTTATTTTGAATCAGCTGGCTATTCTTATTATTCTCTCTGTATTACTGTACTCTGAAGACCCAGCCTGGCACGCATTGACATTTTTCACATTCCCGAAAACTTGTCGCAATCTTCTTTTTTGAATCTAAATTTATATCCTCAGGTTGCTTATAGCCTTATACGGTACGGTAGAGGTTGTGACGGGTTGCGAGCCCGGCGCATAGGCGTAGTGGCGAAGCCTCCTGGCGACGCTGGTAGTAGTGATGGCGGGCGTTGTATAGTAACGTACGGTAAGACCAGAATGAGGGACAGTTAAGACCATACCCAGTCTTGTTAGGAAGGTTTAATCTATAGGAAAGCGCCCAGGCCAACTATCCCAGCTCTCGAGCCCTTCTTGGCTTCACACAGGCTCTGGTTTCATCCAAGTACTTGAGCATTGAATGCTTCTTTTGACACACGCTCCATCTATACTCTATATATGACACACAACACCGTCGCCAAGTCGGGCACGCAATACCCATGCACCCCGTCCCATCGCTCAACCATTTCCCATATACCAGTAGCGCGTTGCTTGAGTCGATGTCACGACACGGTGGATGGTGGTGCTTGGAAATACATCGTTCTTGATTGTAAACCCTAATGCAATCCCTCATATCGATCGCCCTTCAAAACGTACTGGTATCACCTCCGCCATTCAGTTACCTGCCGTGCTTAAATTTCGCATTATACTTTGTCTGGTCGCAAGCAATAATATTTTCACGCTCAGCTGCAGAAAAATACAGCACATCAGATACTTATATTATCTGCCATGTCACTCAGCACGAAAAACTTACCGCCTCCTGTGCCCTCTGATCCTCAATTTCATTAATCGCATGTCATACCCCAGGGGATAACACGTATAAGGCAACGCACCCTCTATGCTGCGCTCGCGCAGCAGTGCAGTGAAAATACGAGGTGACTCACCTGTGTACTCATGCGACACGTGTGCTGAAAGGAGGGGATGGTGTTCACAAGAGGACGACTGTACACGTTCCAATTGCAGCTCGTAACTCATGCTCTAGGCAGGGATATCTCCGCGCAGATGTAACTGCTGGAGTTGAGTGACAAGGCGTAGAGAGGGCGCCAAGAAGTGCCGAAGCGTAGGGTGGAGAGCAGATGAAAGGGACAGCACACCGAGGACCCGAGGAGTGAGTGCAATTGATGGGGGAAAGCTGAACAGAGTAAGCGTCAGGGTGTCGAACAAATACAGTAAGTTACAAGATGTCGCCCTGGGAAGCGTGAATTCTTGGATATCAAATTGAAGCCAGCATCGTGGGACGAAACAAGTTGAACATGACTCAGAGCCCGTAATGTGTGGAAGTGATTACACATACTGTAAACTGATCTCCATTGATTGCTGTACCGTATCCACTTCTTTGAAGTTCTTTCAAACTTTACATGTAATCGCCGGTTCCCCTCAAGGCAATGGGGAAGCGGGTACAACCATGCAGTTGTAACTTGCTGTACAATGAGGTGAGGCGGATTTTTTCAAAGATTGAATTGAATTATTTGAAATACAGTATCTGAATGTCAACGGTCTGGTCGCCAAGTGATTGGCCTTTACTAGCCCTACCACAACCTACAGGATTATTTTGAGGTGTTCAACACTTGCACGGTAAGGGTAACGAAGACGCAAGTGATGGTGTCCAGGAATGTGACATGGTACACCACAAGAGTTTTTGCTTTGCGATTTGAACGGTTGACGCGTTGACGCCCAGGGCTGGCTCAAGCCGCCGGGCGCTGCCTTGCGGGAAACACTTGAGTAGCCGCAATGAGCGGAGAGTGAAGATAACAGTTATCAGAGATATGATCCCATAATATAAGTCGGTTTTATCAGGGCAGAGTTTATATGCGATCCAATTTAAGTTCTCAAAAACAAAAACAAAAAAGGAATATGGTAAGCTTCGCCATCTCTCTCACTCCGCTTACTTGACTTAACTTTTTCTATATCAAGAGAAGTTAAGAACCCCACCTCTTTATCCCCGCACGCTTTGCTCAGGCTCAGATTACGTTCGGCCAAGCCGTAGTCATCGTCGTGGAATGGAACCCGCGTCTTTTATCTGAGCATTTCAAAAACCTCAGACCCTGAACCGAGTCTAATCTTGGTCCTTCACTGCGGCTTGGGTTTTGGAACCTTTTTTCTATGCCTAGCAAGATGCCTGGTGTTGATCTAGACTCCTTTGCAAAATAGGTCTCTCTGTGTTCCATTGGACTCCCAAGCAACTTTTATCATGCTGTGACCACGACTGGGACTAAAGCATGTTACTCGACGTCCGTCATGACATCCGAAAGCGAGAGATACTGCTATGAGGTGGGAAAAGAATCTTTTGTGACTCGGCCGTTGCCTAGGCCAGGCCCCAATACCCCAGGCACCCACAGGCCGTTCTGCGCTTCTGATAGCTTACAGTAAACATGAATGACTGAGTACATGGCTTCCGCATCCACGACCCACATTATAAATAAACTACTGGTCACACGTTTTACATCGTAGCTTTGAACTTTCTAACCCAAATCCACATCTCATCTTTGTTCACTCCCTCCTACCCTCTGCATCGGATTTTGCAGGGACAGCATTATGTCAGGTTCTGTTCCGCCAACGCATCCGCCACCGCCACCCCCGGGTTCGCAAAGTCAAGCCTCGGTGCTCGGTCCAGGTATTGCGGGCCTATTCATCCAGGGAATAGAATCAGGTCTTGTCTTCGCGCAGTTCTCCCAGTGGTTTTCCTCGCTTGAACGAAGCGAGACCTCTGTTTTCACCACCATTGTCATATTTGTGACCGTGGTTGGGCTGTACGCTTCTTCCAGACTCCTTGCCGCGTGATCTCATATTCAAGTTGTTGTCTATGAAGTGGGCAGACTGGGATATGCTTTGCATCTGCTTGGCGTAACTACGTGCAGCAATTCGGGAACCTTGTACGTTTCGCTTTTGTCACCTTGATGACACGCCTCTTACGTTTGAGTTGCGCCTCAGCTGCTCCCCGGCTGGGAGGATTACATTCAACCAATCCCAGTGCGTGTAGGATCGCTGTTATCTCATTTGTCCTAATTTTGTTTGCAGACCCTGTTCATATCGGTTCCTGTTCAAGCATTGATGATTCGACGCTGTTATTACGTTCGTTATCAACCACATCGTAGCCTCCTATCTGACTAGAATAACCAGCTTGTGGGCAAGAACATGTCTATCATCGTCAGTAGTCCCACCCGTAATAAAGAGTACGCTGAATAGTGCCTTCTCAGACGCCACTCCTGCTACTTTTAGTGGCCTCGATAGTCATGACACTTTGGTCAATGGTTTCAATCTTTCATTTTTACACCGTCGTCGTTGCGAAGGACCCCCTTTGTTTACTCCAAGTTGAAGGCATATCTTGGCCTTGTAAGCCTTCAACTCGTTCTTAGAGAAAGCCCTTTTTCAAACGTTTGCAGTCTTGATGTCTGTCCTTCTCCCCTCAGGTAAGTTTGCCGTCACTCATAACATGCTGCAAATATCCGAACTGTCTCAGTCCTCGATTTCATCCTTTCTGGCATCCGTTCGTCGTCTGCACCTGTCATGGCTTCACGTGTTTATCATCGAATTCATCACCCCAAGTGCTTCACCATCTAACCCGAGCAATGAGGCAGGTGTATGCGGCCCACACACGCAAGGTATGCCAGTGCATTTATAGATCATGTCTGTTGTGTGTGTGTGCTCACGTTCTGCTGGGAACTATAGCGAATCTCTCGTCTTGCGAACATTGTGTGGCAATCTGCTCTCCCACCAACTCTTTGTTCCATCTGCGTCGCCATACTCTATATCCAATACACGACCGTGCGTCAGGTGCGTGTTCCCATTTTTGTTCCTGCTCATGGTTCTTTTGTCGTCTTTGTTCGCGAGAGCCAACTGGACCGACAGCCCTGACAACTAGATTCTCGCTCTTAGACACAATTGCAGCTTTGGATGCCAGTTGTCCAGCAGATGATCGGAAAGCTCTACGCCCTTTCTCTGTTTTATATGATGTGCGTCTCCTCGATATCGCCTGTGTTTCGGCAGTTCACAATCCTGTCCAGCAATTCTAAAACGCCAGAACCGAATGAGCAACCTACAACGCTGATATCCTCGCTCACTGTGCCAGCGGATGTATTATATACATTCACGCGGGGTGCACGAGGGGAAGACATCTCGTGCGGTGAAATTGTTGCGGGACGTGGGCCAGCAAGGGCCGTTGACTTTGCCGTGTAACTGACCGTCTACCTTTTTTCAAAATCCTACCGTTCTTTCTTTTTATTTCGCCTGCACCACTAGATAGAATACTCAAACGAGTCAAGCCCGGGACTCTCGGATACAATCCCAACAATTTGCCGCATTCGTTACTTCGCACACACACTCTTGCTGCACTTAGGATATGATACCCCAGTGTTACTTCGCCAAGACAAATATATTAACTACCCCAACATTAGAGCGGTGACCGTCTGTATATGAAGGCATAAACCTGCGATATATCGACTTTCTCATATACAAGCTGGTCACGAGCCTACCCTGGCCGGAACGAGGGTATCCAGACACCCGTGTTCCCATGCGCGCGATGATGATGAAGGACGTCAAGGTTAGTCGCTCCCACCATCCAGTCCGGGATTGCCATCAGTATAAAATGTGAACTCATCATGAACGCGCATGAACATCCGCCGCCTTGATTTTGACGCGGGCGCAAGAGTACTACTAGAGTCGATTTTGGCTCTGCACAGCCACAACCCCTCCTTCGCACAGTCATCTGGCCCTATTAAAGGTACAAGGGACATATGATCATGGCGACTGTTTCCCTCGCAATTACTACCTCCAACCATGACGTCCACTATCAAACTCAATGCCGATAACTATCCTATAAAGTCGGTGACCGTCTTCAAGTCGAACAAGGCAGAGGTCGTCCGAGTGTTCGACGTGTCGCTTCAGGTGAGCGGGCCTTTACCGCTGGGTATTGAACGACAGACACTAAACACTCTCGTAAACGCCCCGCAGCCGGGCCAGAGCAAGATTCAAATCAGCCATTTACCTGGATCGATTGACACCGAATCCGCCCGCGTCTCCGGACTTGGAGACGCCCAATTGTCTGACGTGGTCTGCTCTGTTGGCCGTGGGATCGAGGAAATCGACACGCAGAGCACGAGTGAGGTCGTTCGCAAGCTCAAAGTGAAGAAGACCGCGCTTTGTAATGACCGAGATGCCTTGGAGGACATCTCTGCCACTATGACCAACTATTCCAACACTCTGGCGGGGGACACCGTGTCCCCTCACCGGGCAGAGACATTCTTTGAAAACCTTCTGACGCGATCTCAGACTTTGAGGTCGCAACACGTCGAGCTGGAAGAGGAGATTCTCCAGCTCACACGTCAAATTGCCGTTTTGTCGTCGGCTGAAGAGAAAAGGCAAGGAAAGTCCGATGGGGAGGTGACGGTGGTCATCATTGCCAAACAAGCGATCGAGATCGAGCTCAAACTGACCTATCGTACGTGAATGTCGACACCTGTTGCGTGAATCCCCGATCATTAACTCAACTTCCGTTTCAGTTGTCCAGAATGCGGCATGGTCTGCAGCGTACGAGCTGCACGCAACTACGGATGCTGGGGTTCCATCCCCGTCGGTCTCTCTACACTACCGTGCGCGCATCACGCAAAGCACGGGCGAAGACTGGACGGGCGTCGCTCTTACACTGAGCACCGCTGACATGAACTTGTCCACTCAAAGGATTTCCACCCTAATTCCCACGAAAATTAGCCCCCCCAAGAATACGTTCGACGGATTTCATTTTAAGACGCAGACAAAGTCACGACCGCTTCCAATGCCCGGTGCCCCGCAGGGATTGTTCGGGCCATCACAACACGCGCAACCTGCGTCCGTCGGGGCCGCTCTTTACCAGCCACAGCGTGCACCGGCGCCCACGTCCGGGTTCGGACAACCACTTCCGTTCGGGGCCTCTCAGGTGCCACAGCAGCAACAACAACAGCAAGGTCTATTCGGGCCGGCCAATACTGGATTTACCGCGTTCGGGCAGTCTGTTCCCGCAGCCTCGTTTGGGTCTTCTGCGCAGCCGCAAGAGGCAGTAGCACGCTTGCTAGCGGTTCCTGGACCTTCGGCAGACGACGGATGGCAAGCAGTGGATGCAGACAACTCGGCGGACGAAGAGCCGATGCCGATCGTGGAGCCAACGACAGTCGTGCACGAGAGCCCTCTGGCGCTGACGTACCGCGTGGAAGGGCCGTCGCGCGTACCGAGCGACGGCGTGTCGCACCAGCTGGCCGTCGCGGTGCTCCCATTCTCCGCGACACTGCAACACGTCGCGGTGCCCAAAGCACGACCCGTCGCATACCTGCACTCGACAGTGCGCAACACGAGCGACTACCGCCTACTCGCGGGCCCCGTGCACGCGTTCATCGACGACGCATTCGCTGCGCGTACTGCGCTTGCACGCGACGTCGCGCCTGGCGACACGTTCCACTGCACGCTAGGCGCCGACCCCGCAACGCGCATCCGCTACTCCCGCACGTCTCGTCGCGCTGATGTGTCCGCCAACGCGACGCGCGCGTTCAGTGAGCAGTGGGCCAGCACGGAATACGCGAGCCGCACGACTATCACGAATAGCCACCCGTTCGCGCTGCGTGCGTTCGTCCTTCGCGACGCCGTACCCATATCGGAAGATGGGGAGCGGGTGAACGTCGTACTGCGTCGCCCTGCCGGGCTTGCGGACCTGGAGCAGGGTGATGAGCTCGAGGTCGGCGCGGAGGGTGAGGAGGAGGGAGAGGAAGAGGAAGGAGGTGTGAAGTCAGAGTGCGGCAAGGCGCGGAGAACGGTGAGGTGGTGCAAGTTGGTCGATGGGAAGGGCGGGCGGAAGGAGGGGCTGTTCGAGTGGGTGATCGATGTTGGTGCGGGCGAGGAGGTCACCATCGAGACCAAGTGGGACGTCAAGGCCCCCGTTTCACTCAAGTGGATTGAGAGCGTGTGAAAGTAACTAGGATTTGCGATCTTGCCATGTATAATAGCAGGCGTGTGGTTACTATACAAGTGTAATGTCATTCCAATCAATGCAAAGCGTCCATTAAATGGTCCGTTCTTCATCCTCGCCATCTCCATGCTTTCAACGCGACAACGTGCGGTATTCCGAACCCGATGTTGAGGATGACGTTAATTTGAGGGGGTATCGACGACGCTTAGCCCAGCGAGAATCGACAGCGGCAATAAGGGAAAGTTCATTGAAGCAAAGCGATGTAATGTTGATGCTAGGACGCCTGACTCGGAATCACCGGAGCATCTGGGCTGAAGGTGAAAGAACGCATACGTGAGCACGCCTATATATCACGCTCAAAGAACATTTCCTGGTATCAGGTCAAGGTGGAGGTGCTCTTGTCGCGCCCCAAGTCATTAACGAACCGCAACGATATTCAAAAAGTCAGAGACATACCAAAAAAAGAGCCTCCGGAAACGCACCAAATATGCCAAGAACCGACTCGGCACTGAGAAGGTAGTTTGTGGGAGGTGGGTCAGACTATCAAGACGCGCTTCGATGTAATCATCAAGGGAATGTCGAGAAGATGATTAAAAGGACATAGCAGTCAATGTGTGAAACGGGTATACTTTAAAGTGGGAATCTTGGGACCAAAAGTGGCGGCGGTATGCATGGTGGTACGTGATAATGTCAAGATGTCGTAAGTTCTCGAGCAAGAGCACTTTGCGTAATATCTTCAAGAGGTAGGATGCAGATTGACCGACCCGACAGCTATTTTCTTGACTGAAAAATGCTGAGGTGACGCACTTGGTCGGACCTGCCCGTAGGACCGGAGCACCTCTTTAGATGGGATCGACTTTCGTGTGTCTGCGATATTTCGCCATGACGGAGGGTTTTCCCGAGAAGAATAATATCACTAGGAAACCTCTATATACCCGGAGAGGGTGAATTATTAGACACAAAGGAAGAGCCAGGTCAGCGTTGGGATTATTGAAACCAACATGAGCCCATCGCCAACGTCTTCCAGGACCTCGGCGACAGCGCGGATTAATCAGGGCGAGTAATGTCGGAAAAAAGAAGAGATTGGTCTCTCAGATTATTCTCCAAGGGGCACGTTCTTGGAAGGAACCAAGAACGACTCGAGAAGGAAGAGACGAGGCGTGAGAACGTAGGATGACTATTATGTAATAAATACATCGATTAAAAAAAATGTGATTATCATCGAATCACACGCGTCTCATCGCGATTTCTGCTCTCCATCCTCTTCCTCTTCCACCACCACCACACCTCTTCTTCGACAAAATTACATTAGTGTAGAGATGTCAGCTGGAACGTTATTCACATCTTCTGAAGTTCAGGGAAAGCGCGTACGTGCACCTTCTACTGTCGTCATATGCTAGGCACGCAGTCATCAATATCCCCGTCGAAACAGATCAGTGCCATCGCCGCCTTCGCTGATCTCTCTGTCGACATAAAAGAAAGCACCTCGGATGTCGTGAAGACTCCCACATTCACCAGCAAAGATGGATTTTCTGTCTTTGAAGCTAGCGCTATTGGTCGATACAGTGAGTCATATTCTTCGTGCACCATAGTTGCGGGCCACTGGTCACCCTACCGCGAAGATCATTATCGCATCGCACGTTCGTGGAATTCCACAGGTCATTGCTGTTGACTGTTCTGGCGTCCTCGAATCGTAACAGGGGTTCCATGGGTTTTGGTTAGTTGGGATCTTCGCTGACTACTCATATTCAGTCGCGTCGCTAGCCCCCAACTCCACCCTGATCGGTCACGGGGCCACAGAGGCTGCTCTGGTCGATCAATGGGTTGGATTCGTGGACTCGGACATTGCCCGCTACAACACCCTGATTCTTCAACTTATCAAGGGAGCCATCAGCCCTTACAATAAACCTGTGAGCTATCTTCGTTCCTTGGATATTTCCTCCCTCAACTCCCTTTCTAGATCCACACCGTCTTCCAAGAACGTATCACCATTGCTCTTACCATACTCGAAAAGCATCTTGCTACCCGCACTTACCTCGCAACCGAGCGCATAACCCTTGCGGATGTTTCGCTCGCCGCTGAGCTTCAGTCCGTCTTCTCCACGACAGTAGATGCCGCCCTTCGTGCTAAGCTCCCCAATCTTCTCCGCCACTTCGAGACCGTAGTGAACCATCCCAAACTCGCACCAGTCTTTGGCTCTACTGCGTACGTAGAGAAGGCTTTGCAGTATGTACCGCCTCCTAAGGAGAAGAAGGAAAAGGCCCCTGCCGCTCCTGCGCAGCCCAAAGCTGAGAAGAAACCTAAGAAGGAGGAAGTCGATGATGACGATGACGACAAACCGTATGAGGAAGCACCAAAAGAGAAGAATCCGCTCGATCTACTCCCCAAGTCCACCTTCAATCTTGAGGACTGGAAACGCGCGTATTCTAACAAAGACACGCGCGGGCCAGGTGGCGCGATTGAGTGGTTTTACGAGAAGTTCGTACTCTTTTTTCCCAACGTAATGGCTAATAGCTAACTTGGCGCACCACAGTTTCGACAAGGACGGTTTCTCGATCTGGCGTATTGACTTTAAGTACAACGAGGAGCTCACGCAAACGTTCATGTCCTCGAACCAGATCGGCGGATTCTTCAACCGCCTCGAGGCATCGCGCAAGTATTTGTTCGGGTCTATGGGGGTGCTTGGTACAGCGAATAACTCGATCCTCGCTGGAGCGCTTATCGCACGTGGGTCTGAAATCAAACCCGTCGTCTCGGTCGCACCCGATTGGGAGAGCTATACATACGAGCGCATTGACCTAGGTAACTCTGAGCAAAAGGCATTCTTCGAGGCTGCACTCGCGTGGGACCTCGAAGTTGGTGACAAGAAGTGGGCGGATGGGAAGAACGTACGTCTTGCCGTTGTATCTTTCCTTCTATACTCAAGTGTTGACTCCCTTCTACAGTTCAAGTAAATTCTTGGTCGTGTGTAGTATCCTGGCGTTTCGATGGCGTCCCTTGTATTTGGTTGCCCAATTGTTCCCCTCTTCCTGCACTTGCACCGACTCTTTTCAGTACAATATCTCTTCGCTTTTGTCCTTTCATTGTGTTGCTACCGTCACCTCTGTATGTTCACCTGTCCTACCGATGTATCGTCTAGGAGATAATAGAGAGAGGTATCGACGTTTGTAAGAGTCAGTGACATGGTGAAACAGGAATAAAGCTCTCACGATCACGCGGCTGCGGACTGATCGCTCGCAGCGGAAGAGAGCCATTTACCACTGGTTTTGCCTTCCCCATCCACCTCGCTACTGTCTACCAGTGTTTACACCCAGAGCACCTCCGAGAGCATTACTGATGTCGGACCGTGCAGCTCTCAACAAGGATCTTCTTTTGAGGCGCGTAGGGCGCCATCAATACCGGACTACCGTATTGGCTCCACAGTCTGTGAATGCATTCCTGGAAGGCGACAGTGCTGTCCACTCTCCTCGCGAAAGGTGAGAGGTTTCATCCCATCGTCTGTTCGAGTGAATATTGATGCCTTACGCTGCTTCCGTTAAGTGATGGACAGGCAAACGTACCCTCCGGCGCACTCACCCGCCCGAAATGTGAGCTGGATCAACTCGGATCCACCATCGACAACCTCAGCACGCGTGCTGCCGCGCTTTCTGAGATCGAGAAGGAAATAGATGCTACCAAGGCCCTCCTCACGTCTTTGCTCATGCGTCGCAATAACCTCACCCCCGTCTTCCTTCTCCCTCCCGAGCTCCTTGCACGAATCTTTCACTTCCACACCCTCGCGGAGCCCCCTTGGCACGGCGTGACCTCGAACAAGTTAGGCTGGATTATTGATACGCATGTATGTCGGCACTGGCGTCAAGTGGCGCTGGACCACGCTTCGCTGTGGGCCACGATCTCAGGCTTTCCCCTGAGCTTAAGGTGGATCTCAGAGCAGCTATCACGTACAAAGAACTCCCCGTTGGCCATCGAGCTTTTAGCCAACCCATCTGCTGAAACCATATCGTTGGTCCCCTCACACCTCCCTCACACTCGCGGACTCCGCCTCCGCGGCTTGAATAAGGTTCATTTCAGCGGTATCAAGGAACTTTGTGCCCTAGAAGCTCCGGATCTAGAGCATTTCGAACTCGGCTTTTCGGTCGCAGACCCTTTCACTTCTAAGGATTTTGTAGTAACCGGACTATTTCAGGGGAAAGCTCCAAAGTTACGGTCCCTCTCCCTCTTTCAAGTTCGCGTACCCTGGTCATTTTTCCCGCGCTGCCAGTTCACCCAAATAAAAATAGTCCTTTGCGAAGAGGAATGGAACGAACCGCTTTCGCCTGAGAGTTTGGAACAGCTATTCGACCTCTTGACCAACTGCCCAAATTTGGAGGTTCTCGCCCTTGAATGCTGCTTACCTTCTATACTTTCCCAGTCTTTACACAAGCGGACCGTCCACCTTCCGCGTCTTACGTATCTCAGTCTCGCTGGTTCAATTTGCCGCGTCGTGCGCTTCTTCGAGGCGCTCAGTATGCCTTCCTCGACAAAACTCAATTTGCATTGTGTCGCCCAGAATTCTTGCGGGAATGAAGGCGGTGTCCTTATCCCTCTCGTTTTTTCCCATTTCCACCGCTCTTCTGTCGTCACGTTCCGGAGTTTCAGGGCCGCTATCAACCTTCTGGAGCGGTCATTGGAAATAACCGCGTCTACCTCCCCCCCAGCATCGCGATTTCCCCGTCTTGTGTTTTTGAGAGCGCAGATGGCAATCCCCCCGAGCTTTCGCTATCGTTCATCACCCATTCCGAGTTTAGTCACTTGGAGAACATACTCGAGCGGGCGTGCAAGGTCCTGCCCATTGCGGAGGTCGAATACCTCTCCGTCTCCGCCCCGGACTCACTACACTCCTTAAACTGGGGAGAGCTCTTTCAGAAATGTGCGAAGGTTACCACCATCGAAGCCAGCGGACATGGAACATGCGCTCTTCTCCAGACGATGACTCCTCCCAAAACTCCTAACAAACCATCCAACAACAACAGCAAAGGGAAGAAGAAAGGACGAGGAAAAAAAGATGTTCCATCGGAGGCGGTCGTCGACAATGCTCCCGTGTGTGCCCCTGTTTTTCCTAAGCTGACATCCCTCCTCTTGAAGAAGTTTGATTTCTCTGAATCGGTGTCACACATTGGCATCGTATATAACGTTCTGATGATGGCCATTCGAAGGCGAAAGAACGCCAAGATACCGCTCAAGATGCTCAGCATCGAGCGCAGTATCCTCTGCCAGAAGAATGCGACAGCTCTGGAGAAGGTCGTGCGGGAGTTCCACTGGAGCGGGGAAGAGGCGATGTCGTTCGACGAGTACGACTTTGATGACTTTGACCATTATAGTTCGGATTACCATGACGCGCGCTGGGACGACTTTTTCATGGGTTCCTCGCAGGCCGAGCGCGATTGGTGGGAGAACTATTCGGATGGGTATTAGTTCCGAGCTGTTGGTGACGCCTTCACGACATCCAAACTAGATGATTGCGCGCTTTGAGAACGATTGTTCGATCCGTGTCTTGCAGTGAATTGTACGATTGTTGTACGTCATGTAATTGTAAGTGTGCAAATAAAATGCGCGTGCGTTCATCAGACTCCCTGTCTCCTGCCAATCCCTAGCGCGGCAGCGTGATATGTTTAGGTATGGCGTAATTTTTCGTTTTGTCACATCATTGACGCAGTAATGAAGTGTGAAGGTGATAGTTATAGCTGCGCCTTGATTCGAATGCTTCAAGCTCGCCGGAGCGGAGGTACGAACTCAACGCCACGACCCGTGTTCATAGTAACCAAGGCAACAAGACCCACCAGGAGTGACCGAGTGCCACTCATGATTCGAAGCACAGGTCATCCTATTATCGCCACCCGGCGCTTGCGCGCAGACTCTGGAAGATGAAAGGGGCGTTCGAGTGGTCTTTCGGCCTCAAATTAACTCGTTATATCCACCACACTCTCGGGCGTGATGGACGCTTCAGAAATCGCTATGGAAGAAAGAGTCAAGGTAGATGACAGGGTGGCATCAGCGATGCTCCACGACTCTACCTCGAATAATACACGACCTCCGACACAGAGTCGGGTGGCATCGTTCAAGAGTTGTCTGGCACCGAGGTGAGTCATCCATAGTCTCTCACTCAATAGCCAGCTCTCATGCATCTGCGCCGACGCGGATGGATACTACAGCTTGACATCTTTACCGCCGCCAGACTAGGAAAGACCGAACATATCCGAGCCCTGATTGAGTCGGACCGAGCACGCCCGACCGATCGCGACGAAGACGACCTCGCGGCGCTGCACTGGGCCGCCATAAGCGGCCGAACCGAGACATGCGAATACCTAATCGAGCACGGCGCGGACATCAACGCTCTCACCAATACCCTGCACGCGACGGCCCTCCAATGGGCCGCTCTCCAAGGTCTACCACAAATCGTACACCTTCTAATCGAGCACGGCGCCGACGCGCGTCTCCTCGACGCGCAGGGCTACAGCACCCTACACGCTGCCACGCATTCATCGTCTTCGTCATTCTGGTGCGTCCTGCTCCTGCTCTGCCAAGCCGGACTCTCCCCGGACGTCCGCGACGCCAAGGGCCGCACGGCGCTGCACTGGGCCGCGCGGCAGTGCGACGAAGTTTCGATGCGCGTGTTGCTCCGGTGGGCGCGGACCCGAATGCTGTGGACGGCGATGGACGCACCGCATTGCATTGGGCAGTTGTCGCGGGAACTGGCGCTGCGTTGGGTTACTTGTCGGTGGGGGTGCGGAACTCTGGAGAAAGATGCGGAACGGCGAACGGCACGGGACGTCGCGGATGAATTCGGGAATCGGGATGTGTGGGATAGGGCGCTTACGGAGGCGGGGCGGAGGGAGGACGGGTCGGAGGTCCGTAGACCGCTTAGCGAGGTACGCCCCGCCCGCATGCTTTGGGTTCCGAGTGTGATTTGATAGCGTCGGTGCGCATATAGCCCCATTTGAAGATCATCGTATTCTCGGTTCCCAGCATTTCGCTTTGTATCGCGTTTGTGGTCACGAGCGTGTTTCCGTGGTACATGAGCATAATCCTCGCGCCAGCTGCGCTTGTCGCTATGCACCTGGTTCCTGTTCTCTACTTCCTGCAGTTTCGATGCCCAACTCACTCTCTATTGTCAGGTGGTGCTGTTTGACTTTCTCCAAAGGCGCCCTGTTAGCGATAGCATCTACTCGAGTCCGTACTTTCTTGGCATTATATGCGGGTCTGGGTTATGGATATCGTACGCATGGGCCACCCGACTTCGTCACGGTATGCCCTAGTCATCTTTGCGCAGTCTTGTTATTAATTGCAGGGGGGATGGATTAGCTGCTCATTTCAATCCTTACACGCATGCTTTACTCGCGCTCTTGTTCGGTCTCTGCGTGGTCGCGCTCGTTCTTACTATCGTCTGTGACCCGGGAACAATCGTTGCACCGACGAAAGAGGATTTGAAACGGTAGGTGGTATCGTCGTCCTAGCAAAGATTTCTGGGTTGAGATAAGTTCCCATAGATAATCGAAGACCTCATTCGACGCAAACAGTTAACTACGAGAGCGTTCTGCGTACAATGTCTGGTGGGTCCCGCTGTTGTGGTGACTTCTTGCATGCTTACATTGGACCCGTATGTAAGGTTGCGAGGCCTCCCCACTCGAGGCACTGTTCGAGGTGCAACAAATGCGTTACGCACCATGAATGCATGGACCTGTAAACAAGTTCATGACTAGTACTGTGAGCTACGTCCTGATTACGAATCTCCAGGCATGCCTCTTGGATGATGAACTGCAGTACGTCAGCCATCTTGTATTATCTCTTGCCCACCTCTTGATCAACTTCAGTTGGCACGAGGAACCACGCATACTTTATCATCTTCATGGCGACCTTCACCGCCTGCGTTCTAACTTTTGACTACCTTGTCTGGATCTGTGAGTATCGTGGATCTACTAGATTCCTCTCTCTTACAATCTCAGACCTTGCCACCTTGAAAGAAACCCCTCCTCCAAGGCGCTTTTGTGTTCTGCCTCACGAGGTGTGTAGGCTCGTGTCGGGGGACATGTTTCTCAGCTCAGTCGCTGCATGGTCGTCATTTCAATTGATGTGGAGCGGAATGGTCGCGGTAAATTATGGAGATGTAGCATGGAGAATATGCAGGCGTAGAGTCAAGGGTTTCTTCGAGTCTGCCGACCTTAGCACATAGAGAAGCGGTCTCATTCCTTCTTGTGCTCCTTTCTCCCCCTGTAATAGTTACCAGTAGCCGTGCCTTATATAAGCGTGAGAGTCAGACAGCTCGACAGCTCTACCACAGAGAACGCACTCTAGAATCCTTTCTACGATTGGTGGACCAGAGGCAATTTGGGCCGACGATCTTTCGGGGTCCGTAAATTCAATGGGCTTGTGTCTTTGCAGTTTCAATTTAGGGCACGTCTCACACTCTCAGCTTGCGCCAGCGGTTGCTGAGGCAACACTTTGGCAGCGAGTGCTTGTCCACTGTGATGCGCTGAGGTGGTATGATTTAAATACTATTATAAGGAGGGAGCGCAAACTACTTTGAGTATAGTCAAGTATGAGTAGGACGGCGCAGCAACTGAATGTAAATAATCATTACTAGTACTAATCTCCTTCTCGCAACTCTAAGAAGAAACGGGAGCCCGAGGTCGCAATCTTGAGATCGCACCTTGCACGAACTCGCCTTTTGCTAACTCCTTTGGAAACTCCTTGCGAGGATTTTCGAGCCGATTCAGTGCATGGTCTATATGCGAACCGGACTGTCCCTCAAACATATGACCCAACAAAGTCAGCAGCTCGTCAGTGATAAAACGTGGGTATCTGTGAGTAGAAAACATGCCGCCGGAATCTACTCCCAAGTCGCAAACAAGGTTGAGAATAACACGCTGGGTCCCGATTGAGTTTTTGTGTTGCCTCCAGTCAGATGTGATGGCCCTGAATGTTCCAATATAGAGGGAAGAGTAGGAGTCTGGTGACGACGCTGTGGACAATTGTGCGAAGGCCAGGAAGAAAAGTTCCACCACTAGACCGAATCCACCACTGTCACGGATATCTTGCAGACGCCAAAACTGTCGTTCCATTAGGTCCTCTGCGTAAGCGATAAGGCCCCAATCATAATCCTTGTCCCATATTTCACGCATATTGTCCAAAATATCCTGGTAAACTCCATCGCCTCGTCCCTCGTCAAAATCACGTAATTTGGGACCAAAGGCAGTTAAAAATCGAAGGCGATGTCGCAGGAATATAAACTGGGGGATAACTGTTGGTCTTTCGGGGACGAAATTTTTGAAGACTTGGTTCGGTGGGGTGGGATTCGTCGCATGTGTTTCCTCGAAAAATACGCCAGGCAAGTTTTCAATCAAACCCCGAGCGAACTGGCGGATGCAATAGGTGACAAGGAAGCAATGGGCATCGACGGGCATCATTTTGTGCATTAAAGGACCCGATGTTTCGAGTACGGGAATGAACCGTTCATTTGCTAGGATCTTCCGGGCTTCCTCTTCGGTCTTGACTCGGAACCCGTCTGAGGATAGGAATACCGGACGCATTCCATTTAAGCAAGCTTCCCTCACCCATTTGAATGTGAAGTCAATCAACTGAGCGCCCTTGAGAGCATTTTCGTCGACGTCGTAGCTCGTTGTTGTGTCGCCATCATTTTCCATTTGGGAGATTGAAAGCTCCACGATAGCTCGATATGCGGACTGTAGCATCCTGGGATCGTTTGCTATTCCTCGAGCCACCACGAGGGAGAGGCATGTCCACCGCGCGACGAAAGATTCATCAGAGCCTGCTGCTGACAACTCGCGTATCTTCTCAGCCTTTCCTAGGTCGCCGAGAAGGTCTCCGATATCCCCGAAGACGTCCAGTTTTATGCCAGCACAGCACACCAGCGATGACGCAGTCTCGACGCATCCTCGTGCACGCCTGCGCCACAGATCCTCACTCGGGAAAAGACCGCGATTATTGCACGTAGCAAACAGAAGCCGTACGCACTTGCAGAGTTCCTGGACGGCCAGATCTCCGGAGGTATGAGGAATGACGGATGGATGACAACCAGTGAGAGTGTGGGACGTCCATTGGAGAGTGCCATTCACACTGCGTATCCCAATTATACGTCCAAGGGGGTGAAAAATGTATCTGAGACGGCTGGAACTCTGCGGAGGCAGTGAATCATGACGCGGCAGTACGGCCACAGAAAGACTAGGACATGTTCTGGCCGGAGGAATATCTGGGTGGGAATTTGTCAGCATTAGTTCGGAAGCCTTCCTCCATACTTCGATGCCCCATTCCGTGGTAAACGAGCCAGGTATGGCCAACACAAAGGACTCCAGCTCGTCATCCTCTGTCAGCCTATCGAGGAGCCAGTGAATTGCGCTCATGTCCCGGCGTTTGCGTTCATCATTCTCTTCCATCGCTAATTGCATCTGCGCTTCCGACATTTCCGAACTCACAGGCTTGAGATCGCCGCCGGAGGAATGATCTAAGTATCTCCGTGGATGCACCTTCTGCATTAGACACCAGATTAGACCGGAGAACGATGTTTTAAACGGTGATTGGGGACTGAGGACTGGAGCGAACATTGTAAAAACGTAAAGCACGGCGCAGACGGTGAGGAAAATAGTAATAATGGTGCCGATAATTGTGTTCTGAGCGAAGAGCTCCTCGCCAAAACCCAAGAAGAATAAGAAGAGTGAAATGTGGACTTGCACAGGCACAGATTCGGCCACCGCAAGTAAATGCCAAGCCTGAGCGCCTTCGTAGAGATACTGGCAAGGCGTGTGCTCTTGAGAGGGTTGCTATACTGCTGAAAGACGTACATGTAGTCCCGTAACCAACGCGGAGCCAGTGTTGCAAGGAACGCCGCGGAAAGACTGAATACAAGGCTTATTAACCAGTAAGCGATGACACGGATATCAGAAGTTTTTGGGACGAAATCGGGGTAAGGTGGCGGTGGAGTGGATGGAATGGACACATGTGGAGCGATGGAAGAAACCTGCTGAGAGATCTGAGCGAGTAACGCGACATTTTGTTGCTGGTAGTACACCGTTTGTTGCGCAGGGTCTACTTGGAGGTCATTGATTTTATCGATGATAAAGGCGGTGAGAACTGCTGAGAATAGACCTGCCTGGCGACCGTCTGTTAGCTCTAGATGCAGTGGGGAGCCGATTACCACGTAAACGCGCACAAATATCAGTACTCCACCCATATCATCTTTAAGGGATTGAATTCGGATTTCGTCGTTCCTCCTTGCTTCCTTTCCGTGAAGAGACCATAATGCATCGGCACTGTCATCGAAATCCCCAACCATCCGAGGCGTTTGGGATGGATTTAGTTGTGGGGTGTTATCTGAAACTTGAATACCGTCATCTCTGGCACTTGGTTGTTCGTTTATCCCAAATCCTTCATAACCAGTTAGCTCCAGAACAATCCAGCGCTAAGAAGACTACGACAGAATTACCGGAGTTGGGTGGTCCTCCTTGTTCCTGGTCTTGCACCCGTGGATGAGCTGCAGAACCAGAAATTTTTTCTTGTTCCGACTCTTCATCTGACGAGATATCCCCAGATGAGCTCGGAGCTTCACCATTGCTCCCGGACGTGCGATGACTCATTTCGTAAACAGCGCCGGTACCTGCTTTGCAAAGCGTAATGAGCGCAGAGACAAAGAAAAAGCACAAAGCATACCAGAATTCTCAGGTTGGGCCTCAAGATCGACACTATGATTCAAAAATTCGGTCATCGTAATTGTACTGACCAGGATACGAGGCTCGATATGAGGGACGAAGCAAGGGAGGGAGGAAAGATACTTGTTTCATGAACCTAATGCCATGTGATTTATACGCCGGTGTAAACCATTTACTAGAAACAAATAGACGAAACAGTATACATACTAAATACTGTAACAACCAAGCGTCGTGATCAATGCGAGTAAGTAACGCCGCCTTACATTAATGCCCCTCTGAACACGACTTGGTACCTGCTCCACCAGAGCAGATGACACACTATTTCAACTGGTGGGCACAACAATGCATGTCCCATCACAGGGTGGTGGGTAAGGAATGTTATCTGAGGAAATGCACAGCTCAGGGGTCGGCGGTAACCAAGAATTGTGTAATAGCGATTGTTGCTCAGCGCTCACTGGCAGGCTGCGCATCACGTACTGCATTGGGCTGAGGCCTGGTCTGAATCAACCCAGAGTGAATCATGTACGCCAGCAGTAGGGTGGACGCTTCTAAGTTACCCGTGCTAAGAGGTAGCAAGCGGGATGGAATATGGATCAGAATGATTCGGAAGTGCATGATGGAGAACCGAAGGGCGCTTCGGTCCGGAACGGGATAAGCCGCAGGCACTCCGCAGGCTTTGCAGTGATTTGAATCTTGTTGCACAGGAATGTTGCATAGCAATAAGATATGGAACACACTATAGCTGAAACGGTACCAGCGCTATAAAAATCACCCTACTGTATGTCCAACCAACGACGCCACTACAGCTAACGATCTGCGCTCTAAGACTCAAGCCCCTTCAACGGATCCGATTTTTTTAGATGCCAGAGAACGAAGGTTGCAACAGCTCTAGCTTTTCTGAATTGGATTCTCTAGAGGCATTATCATCGGAACAGAGAACAGGTTCAGCTGCAGGGTAAGTGACCTACCCTCAAGTGATGCAACTACCAGTAGAGCTGAGTCCCGTCTTTCTACCGTTCACCGACCTTTGGAACGTCAAAAAGAGACCAAGAAGAAGTTGGTGATGATCGCTCGGTGCACATAGATACGATACCGCCTCCACTCGGGGTCAAGCTCACGGGCCACAGGCTGCTCAAAATGATGGCAGCATTCTCATTTGGCATCACAAAGGGAATTCTAACCTACGTGGGCCAATCAACCTCACTAACTACGTTGGATTGGGTCGCAGGAGCGCTGCTGGCAGTTATGTGAGTCAATCTTGTCCATTCACCCACGATGTTGGCCAGAGGCGCTTACTGAGGGTCGGACAATGTCAAGGCTATACTGGATCGGGCTGTTTGAAGAGGAAGGCCCAAAGCAATGGAAATGGTTCTTCCAAGATGATTTGGCTCCCGCGATCAGTTATCGCATAAAATGTTTCATTGGAGAGCGTAAGTACACTCAAACCTTGCCAGCCATGTGGTACTGGTATTGACACGTAAGAACGGACATTCAGTATTATGGCTGCTGTTCTTCCTCGACGGCCTGGTCTTCATCTTCACGTTGAGCAACTTCCTCGGAAACGTAGCTGTGCTTTTATTAGTCCGCTTCTCCCCACATTTCCCCCATGATGCTCAGTGGGGTGTTTGCCTGGGCTTCGTTCTCTGCGCGCATATTCTTTGGTATACAGTCTGTGCACCTTTTATCTGTAACTGCTCCTGACATTGACGATGACTCTTCTAGACACGAACAGTTCGAGGACGCGTTCGAGCATGGCGGCGTGCGAGGCAGTTTGTGGCAGTCTACGGACCTGCACCGCTTACGGAGTCATATGGTGAGTGCAGACTCCTGTCTGCTCGGCCCAGTCTCTAATTATTCCATTTAGGGAGGCTTAGCGCGCTGGTTATGATTGTGAGGTTATTCTGTGGGTTTGCGCTTGTCGTGTTGTCGTTCTTCATTTACTACTATGTCGCCTGGGCCCCAATTTGTGTCCGCCCCGTCATACTCTTGAGACCCTGTGAGAATGGGCAAGTGGGTTGTATTTTGCACGACCACCTAGATAGCCGTTGTACAAGGGGCCTGATACGACTATACTCTCTTTACTATTATTCAAGGCCACGCACCGGCCCATATCGTTACGTAGACGACTAGCATGTCGTAATAGCCTCTCACGTAGTAGCCCACTTTCTATTGGATATCTGGCTTTGAGCTGTCACCAATACCGTGGTCAGTGACAGAGGGTATCATGTCTATCTATGTTCAACTTATCTCTCTAGCCTCATGGACTGTTTCCTTGCCTTTGTCAGGGACACAACTGCAATGCCCAGCTTGGCACTTTGCAGTTGGTTCTTACTTGGTATCTCCAAGTCTGGACGGCTAGCCCTGGTATGCTAGTGTGACATTAGATCGACCCAAGGTAAATCGATAAGTTGATAGACACAGACCTGGAAAATGATAATGTGTGAGACAGTCTTTCCGCGTATGTGGCATGGACATGACTCCGATACATAAAAACTGCACAGACACTACTGAGGAAATATATGCACCTTGACCATTATCTCCTCACCGTGATTGCAAGTAACACCTTTTCACAAGTTGAACGTCTGCACTTTCGTAACTGGCATCATCTACTGAGTCATCCTGGTTCTACCCTCCAGCTACACAAACGCAAATTTGTTAGCGTCTAAGGTAAAGTTGGTGACAAGAGAGTCAAGTATAGGATCGACCGTGTTGAGTTTACAGGGAACATGTGTGGAAGGAGCGGAATAGGATGCATGTGTAGTTGGGAATGCGGACGAAGAAGCCACGGAGTCTCAGGCCGACTTGGGTACAACATCTGTGCTGCGCAGAACCGAGTGCTCATCAAGCACCAAACTCTGATAGCCCCCTGTGTTGAATATGTGCTGTAGCCGGTCTCGAATCCGGCCATATCTGCATCTGTGTACAGTGTGCCTGGGGATGCCTCTCCCATCGGAGGAGCTGCGTCGTTGTCTTCACGGTGGGGTGGCTTGGTCCACATTGGCAAAGTATCACCTGCGGCCATATAATCACCTTGTGGCAGCAAGCATCAACATACGTGACTAGTGCTTCTGAGCTGGGTGTGTATCCGCCGGCGGAAAACCAGAAGATACCACCATGCTCAACGTGAATCTCCTTTCTTCACTGGTCGCCAGGTTAGCTGGGTGCACGCAACTTTCCTGCTCATCCTAGGAACCAACAATCGCCGCTGGGAATCTGTGACATTGACGTGCGGTGGGGTGGTATGCTGGTAATAGAAAAAGGAAGCACAACATTCCTTCGCGTAGAAGGCGGACTGGTGCAATGCCAGGGTGCGGAGTTGCAGTCCCGACAAAGGAGTGGGGAGCCAGTGATGACGACGCAGAGGATGTGATACATGTAGACCAAGGGCTGATGGTATTGGCACTTGGAATATGGAGCCAGCGGCCTGGGTCGGGTTGCTTCTGCCAATGAGGGCATGCAGTGAGCGCTTGAACTATTGAGAGTGAGAGTAAGCAGAACACTAGCAGAACACTGGCAGAACACACAAATAGCCCGGGATGCAAAATTTGCCGCGGTCCTGGGCTCCTTCGTCCCTTTCTGTACCATCTGATAGTATGGGCGCTAATAACGTTGACCCCTGATCTTACGACTAACGAAGTTGAGCTCCAAGACACAAGACCCCTCATTGAATCAGATCTGTTTAGATGCCAGGAAATGAGGATCTCGAGAGCGCTAGCTTTTCTGAATCAGCTTCTCCAGGGGCGTTGCCATTGAGTCCGAGTCTAAGCACTGGCATGGGCACAGCTGTGCCAGTGAGGTATGTGCCACGTCGTGATTCTGGTGCTTGTCAAGCTAAGTTTATCTTTCTTCCTATTCTCCGACCTTAAAAAGCGGCCAGGAAGTGCCAGAAAATGGCGATGATTGTTTGGCGGACAGAAATGCTATCCCACCTCCACTCGGGGTCAAACTTACAGTCTATAGGATGCTCAACATGACGACATTACTCTCCTTTGGCATCATAAAGGGCATCCTAGCCTACATGGGCAAATCAGTTGCGCCAACAACATTAGATTGGGTTTCAGGAACGCTACTGGCAGCTGTGTGAGTCAATCTTGTCCATTCACCAACGACAGCCTCAGGCAGACTCCAGAGGCACTTACTCAGGTTCTGACGATGTCAAGTCTATACTGGATCGGCTTATACGAAGGACGAGACTCAAAGAAATGGGAATGGCTTTTCCAAGTTGATTTGGCACCGGCGTTCAGCTATTGCGGAAAGCGTGTCGTTGGAGGGAGTAAGCACTTACATGCTGCTAGCCATGTGGCCCTGGTATTGACGTAACACACAGTCCTGTGGCCGCTCTTGTACGATAACAGCGTGCCCGTCTTCTCCTCGCTGGGCATCTCGCTGAGCAGCTTGATCGAGGCACGAGTAAAACGCTCCGTTTCGCATATGCCTGCTGGTGCCAGTTTGGGAATTGTCATTGGCGTCGCTGTCTTTGTGCTGGTTCTCCAGTACTGCGTCGGTGCACTTGTATGTGTAATTGCTTTTGGTGGTGATGGACCTAACCTACTCCTGTAGACCCCAGAAAATCAAGCACGAAACTGGGCATGGCAGTGGGCGAGGGGCCTTGTGGAGGACTATGGACCTGGCGCACCGCTCGTGGAGCAACACTGTGGGCTCCACTCCTCACTTTTTTTGCTTGTTTGATCCAATCTCTAACCACTTCGTTTAGGGTGGTTCGGTGTGGTGGGAACGGTAGTGGGGTTATTATGTGGGATTGCCCTTATTGCGGTTGTGTTGCCAGCCACCACGGTATACTTTATACGTTTGACGTGACGTATGACCCAGACCCTGCCATGAAAATTTCATGGTCATGCATGAAAGACCGCATGTCCCCATAACTTGCGTGTATGCATGCTTCTACTGACCTGCAACTTTAGTGCCAGTGTAGTGATCAACCAACGTTTATGATCGCGACTGCGGGGCTACTCTGGTCAGCACTGGCAGCACGTACTACTCATGTTTCACGGGAATACGCTTGTGATTACGGGCCTGAGCGCAATACAGAGGAGACGATGATCCTCACCTGGGGCTGCAGGCGCACCACCAGTATCAAGCCACACCCGGAACCATAAGCACATTAGGCGTACGTTAAGCAGTCTACGGCCGGGACCTTCATCCCATCCCCCCTGAGCCTCATCTCTGCAAGCGCTCCACCCAGCGCTCCATCCCATGCACCGTTGAGTTTGGTTCGCCATGATGTCCAGCGCTGTGTATCACCTCCTGTCCCTACGGACCCTACTACACTCGGAGCTCCGCACCTGCCGTGAGGAGTAAGCCGATGCGCCGCCTGTTTCCGCTGATGGCCGCCGAGTGCAGCTGTCCACTGAATCATGATTCAGGTCTGCGCATCGGAGGAGGAGGAAACACATGTGTCGAGACCTCGTCAAATCACTACATAGTCCTCATGCTAGCTGCCCCTACGGCATGCACCTGGTTATTACTGCTTTCCGTAGTTTTGATTACCCCAACTCACTTTCGATTGTCAGGTGGTGCTATTCAATTTCTCCAGTGCCGTGCTGTCAGCAATAGCATCTACGTACTTTCTTAGTATCACATTTAAATCTGGGTTGTGGACAGCGTACGCATGGGCTACCCGACTTCGATATAGTGCGCGCTACACACCTAGTGTTGTCTCGGTTTTATTTTACTTTACTAGAGGGAAGAGATAGGCGTCCACTACAGCTTTGCTTTATTCGCTCCCCTGCTCGGTCTCCACGTGGTCGTACTCGTTCTCAGTATAGACTGTGACCCTGGAACAATCGTCAATAAAGGATGAGTAGAAGTTGGTAGGTAGGACCATCAGTTCTCGGTGTCAATGAAGGTAGAGATATTCCTCTGTGCGATCGCCGTTGTCTGATAGCCGCTCACCGTGGTTGTTTATCCCCACCCCAAGTCCGGGATTAGCGTACAATAAGCGCCTGCATACAAAACTCGGATCCCCCTAACAAATGCGTGGGCAGTGGGCATACAAATTCCACACCTTTGATGTACCTAAGGACATACGCGCTACACAATAGCAGACCGTACAATATTTCAATAGGTGGGGATAGCAATGCATGACTATCCCATCATGGGGCGGTATCTTGACTGATTATGGGGAAAGGTATAATACCCAGAGATGTCACATAGGCTCAGGTAATAGATAAATGACAGTTGCTGTGCGCTTCGCTTGATGTTCTGCGCCAAGGCCTGGTCTAGTCAGTGTCAGTCCACGAGGCAGGACGCATGGGTCAATAGAGGCACTTGCACGGGGTCAATGAGGCTATTATTGCCGTATGAGGGAGTGGGAGTGCTGGTGAGGGATGTGGGTTGAACCAGAGGCCGAAGAATACGACGTGGACGGATAAGGCCAAAGTCGTCACGAAGTCGATCGCGCTCGTAAACATGTGCAAATAAGATACATAATTCGTCCCGATATAGCAAGATCTATAAAAGTCGATGTCCAGGCCAGCTAAGTTATCAGGATGCGCCAGGGTTTCTCCGTGTTTCTCGGCAAGAATAGTTCCCAACATCAATTCTACTTTATGGTCCGAGTCGAAGCGCTGCCAGTGGTGTTATAAAGTTACGCCCCCCTATTACCCATTGACATGACATGTCCATCAACGCTATTGCGGATACTTCCCTCCAACTGCACCAACCCGTTCAGCGAATCTCATCTTCATTTAAGATGCCAGAAAACGAGGATTGCGCCGACTCTACTAGCTACTGTGAATCAGCTTCCATACCATTGTCACCATTGAGTCGGAGCGGTTTAGCTGGAGGGCAGTTGCCACGCACATAGTGAGTCGCTGGTGGCGGTAGTGAGTGTCTCCTTTCGACGTTTATTTGACCTTTGGAACATCAAAAAGCCGCCAAGCAGAAGAAGGCGGTGATCTCTCGGCAGACATGGGTGCTACGCCGCCTCCACTTGGTGTCAAATTCACGTTCTATAGGCTGCTCAACATTACGGCAATATTGTCTATTGGCATCCCAAAGTGCATCCTAAGCTACAAGGGCCTGTTAACTACACCAACAACATTGGATTGGGTTGGAGGAACGATGCTAGCAGCTGTGTGAGTCAATCTACTACCTTTTCCTACCGCACAATGGTTCTCGGCTCTCACTAATGTTCCAATGATGTTAAGGCTCTACTGTGTCGGTCTGTACGAATCACGAGATGCAAATAAATGGGAGTGGATCGAATGGCTCTTCGAATTTGATTTGGCGCCGGCGATCGGTTATTGCACGACGCATGCAGTTGGGAGTGGTAACCACACTCACATCTTGTGTGGTATTGGTATTGATGTGAATGGTCAAAACGCAGGTCTGATGCGGATGTCCTTCTTCCACAGCATGCTATCGGCCCTCTTCATGGGCCTCCTTATCGGCAACTGGTTTTTGTATTTCCTTCACCTCTCAGATATGTGTTTTTCTTGGCCAATCAAGTTCAAGTTGTTGGTTATCTTTGGAACCGCGGCCATTCTGTCCTTGCTCTTTCTTGGAGTCGGAGCACTTGTATGCGCTATTGCATCTTACATTGATGGATCTGACCTGCAGTCGTAGGCCCGAGAAGTTCGAGCGGAAGTCTGGTCGTGGCATTTTACAATGTACTTTGACGCACCTGGTGCGCGGCTTCCAGAGAGATACAGTCAGGGAGCCCTCTCCTCTGTTTCAGCCCAATCTCTAACCATTTCATTTAGGATGGTTCGGCGTGGTGGGAAGGGTCTTGGGAACATTATGTTTGCTGGCCCTTCTTGAGTTGCCAGTCGTCGTTGTTTGGTTTCCTTTAGAAAAGGACCCTATAGTCATCAGCAAGATGGTATCTGCTGGAACGTCTGACTCGGCTGGGGTTGCTGTGGTGACTAGCGCCAGGCATTGCCAGAACGCCTAGTTATTTTGGAGATCCTCAATGATGAGGGACCTGGGCCACACTTAGCAATACGTAGTTTCTGCGGTCACAATATCCCACCCACGTTTCTCCCTGTAAACTACCACGGTTGACTGGCTTTTTGTCTCAGTTACATGATGCCCCGGAATACAAATGCAATCAAAAAAAAAGCACCGAGGGCACAGACGAACTTCAAAGCATTTGTGGTCATGCTCAGGAAGACATCTTCTAAGGTGCTATTCTGAGTCAGCTCAAGTATAACAAACACATTCTTGCCAACATCCGAGTCGAGGCTGGCGACAGGATCTTGGACTTAGACAGGATAGTAAAGTAACATCGATTGTATGCATCCTAAAGGGAACATGAGGAGGAGTGGCGTACAGCGTAGATAGGAACGAAGATCGACCAGATCAATGCGTGATGACGATTGTGGGAGAGAGCCGGATTTAGAGAAGAAGGAAGCATTTGAGACTGGTACGGTACTGCCACTGCCACTGTCTACGCGCCTTGCGAGCGCTCACTAGTACTTATAGTGTCCCAGGGTCCCACACACTTAATAGGCGCTGGAGTTGTGCTCTTTTGGGCCTTTCCTAATCTTGGGTTCACATGGGCGTTATCACCTTCGTAACCCTTGACCCCTTCCTGATTTTGCAACAAACGAGCACGCGCTGGATGACACAAGCCCCTTCGGCAATTTAGATATTTTTTAGATGCCAGGGGACGACACCAAGGATCTCGAAAGCTCTAGCCCAGCTTCCTTCGAAGTAGTGACAGTGGTATCCGAGTCTGGTCAGACTGAGAGTGTTGGTTCGACCGAAAGGTAGGTCCCACATATTAGTGATCCGACTGCAGGTAGAACTGAAGCTTCCCTTCCAATCATTTCTCGACTTTCGGGAATCGAAAGCACTCAAGAAAATCATAACCATGATCGCTCAGTAGACGTGGAGGCTACGCCTCCACTTGGGGTCAAACTCACAGTCTACAGGCTGCTCAACATGGCAACAATGTTCTCCTTTTGCGTCGCAAAGGGCATCCTAACCTACGACGGTGTATCAACCTTACCTACGACATTGGACTGGGTCTCAGGAGGGGTGCTAGCAGATATGTGAGTCATTCTTGTCCATTCGCCTATGAGGGTCAGACTCCGAGGCACTTACTGACGTTCCGATGATGTCAAGTCTATACTGGGTCGGCTTGTATGAAAGTCGAGACTCAAAGAAATGGGGGTGGTTCTTCCAAGTTGATCTGGCTCCTGGGATCTGTACTTTCTCAAAGCATGTCGTTGGTGGAGGTAAGCTCGCTCACATATTGCTGGCCATGTGGCGCTGCCAGTTCTATTGGCGCGAACAACCAACCATACAGCTCTGTGGCTACTATTCTTCGACAACAACTTGTTTATCATCTCGCTGAATGGCTCGGTGAGCGGCTTGCTCGCGGGGCTACTTAGCTACTTCCCCTCGCATATGTCAGTTGTTGGGAAGTTGGGAATTATCCTTGGCATTATTGTCCTTGTGTTTGGCTTCCAGTACTGCATCGGTGTACTCGTATGTGTAATTGCTTCTCTTGTTGATGGATCTGACCTACTCTTGTAGACACGACAGGTTCGGGCTCAAGCCTGGGCATCGCGTTGGGCGATAGACCTTGTAGATAACTACGGACATGGTGCCCCACTCGCGGAGCGATACTGTGGGCGCCACTCCTCGCTTTGTTTGCTTTCTTGGCCCAATCTCTAACTCCTTCGTTTAGGGTGGCTCGGTGTGGTGGGAACGGTGGTGGGGTTACTCTTTGGGATCTCCCTTGTCACGTTGACAGTCGCTGTGGTTTACTTTATCTTTTCTCATACACTCACGTATTTACCCACCCCCTGCATGAAGATTTAGTCCCCAAGACTGTTTGTATATCACCATAAATAACTCGCATGTATGCAGTGTTTGTATTGATCTGCTATGATAGTGGAGCAAGTACTAGGCACCTATCAGTTTCCGACGGCCTGGGCAGTACCCTAAGTCTTTATGGCAGGTCACTTTCGCAAGAACTCTTGTCTTCTTGAATCTACAGGAATCATACAGTCTCACTGAGTCCTACACGCAAAACTTTTCCAAAGGAAAACTCCCTGAACGCTTGGCCGAATAAGACTGGACACGACTCACAAGCGAATAAACTGACCAAGCTGACCTCATGGACGTCACAGCAGTAGCCTGTCACATTGATGATTCTAGACATGCTTGTCTGCGCTTTCGCGACCAGGGCTGCTCCCTCATCTTCATATTGACTAAAAAAACAGTAAGTTACAGTAACCAGGTCGACCCAAGGTCATTTGATAAGTAGGTTAACCGAGAAAATGGGAGTGTCCATGTGTGAGTGGTTTCCCCATATATGGCAGCTGGCAGGCCACGACCTGGGTATATAAAAAGCTGTACAGAAAAGCACAACGGGGACAGACGTACTTCGACGCATTGCGTTCGTTCTCAGGAAGATATCTTCTAAGACGTTATTCTGAGTCTCCCCCAGTATAACAAACAAATTTTTCCGACATCCGAGGTGAGGCTGGTGACAGGATAGTAGAGTAGGCATCGATTGTATGCGTCCTAAAGGGGAAAAAGTGGGAGGGGGAGAGAGAGAGAGAGAGCGTAGATAGGGATGGAGATCCTTGGGGAGATCGACCTAATAGAAGCCTGACGCCTGACGATAATTGTGGGAGAGCTGGATGCTGTAGAGAGGGAGGAAGTAACCAGACGTGACTGTTACGATATGTCCCCTTTTCAAGCGCTCATTGGAACGAACGCTCATGAGCTCATGATTGTCCCTGCACACATCATACTGTATGTGGCGTTGTTATGCTCTTTTGGGCCCTCTCCTCTGATCTGATCCCACTGCGTTCCGCGCTTGCGGCCCAGACGAGATGCCCATGCGAGCAGGTCAGATGCTGGTCCACTTGCTGGTCCACTCTGCCCCCAACCTTGCCCAATCTGCACGCGCGGATGTGCAGAAGAGGCAAGTGAATGACGAACATGGAAGGCCGGGAGCAAAATTTCAAAGGGCGAAAATGTGTCTACTTCTCCTTTCCTCTTCTTACGATAAGCATTCACACGACCCTCCATCTTATATATTGTATATATGGGCGTTATAATCCTCACAACCCTTGACCCCTTCCTGATTTTACCAACAAACGAATACGCGCTCAAGGCATAACTTGAAGCCCCTTCGGAAATTTAGATCTTTTTTTAGATGCCAGAGAACGACACAAAGGATCTCGAGACCTCTAGCCTAGCTTCCTTAGAAGCAGTGACATCTGGTCGGACTAAGAGTGTCGGTTCCACTGCAAGGTAGGTTCCACTTACCAGTGATTCGACTGCAGGTAGAACTGAATGCTTCCCTTCCAATCATTTGTCGACTTTCGGTAATCGAAAGCACTCAAGAAAATCACAACTGTGATCGCTCAGTAGACGTGGATGCTACGCCTCCACTTGGGATCAAACTCACAGTCTACAGGCTGCTAAACATTACGACAATTCTTTCCTTTTGTATCGCAAAGGGAGTCCTATCCCGCGAGGGTCTATCAACCATACCGACGGCATTGTACTGGGTCTCAGGAGGGGTGCTAGCAGTCGTGTGGGTCATCCTTATCCGTTCACCTACGTGGGCCAGATGCGCTTACTGAATGTCCGATGATGTTAAGTCTATACTGGGTCGGCTTGTATGAAGGACGAGACTCAAAGAAATTGGAATGGTTCTTCCAAGTTGATCTGGCTCCTGCGATCGGTTACTTCTCAAAGCGCGTCGTTGGTGGAAGTAAGCTCACTCACATAGTGCTGGCCGCGTGGCGCTGTGGCTGAACAAACAATCCGGAGCTCTGTGGATACTATTCTTCAAAAACCTGTTTATCATCTCGCTGGATAGCTCAATGTGCGGCTTGCTCGGAGGAGTATTTCTTAGCCACTTCTCGTATGTGTCAGGTGGTGGCAAGTTGGGAGTCATCCTTGGCCTTTTTGTTCTTTTGATTGTCTTCCAGTCCTGCCTCGATGCACTCGTATGTTTAATCGCTTCTAATGTTGATGGACCTGACCTACTCCTGTAGACCCAACAAGTTCGAGCCCAACCATGGGCATCGCAGTGGGCGAGAGACCTGATGGATGACTATGGACCTGGTGCACCGCTCGTGGAGCAATACAGTGGGCGCTAATCCTCATATGTTTGCACACTCGGCCTACTCTCTAACTACTTCGCTTAGGGTGGTTCGGTGTGGTGGGAACGATGGTGGGGATAATTTTTGGGATCGCCGTCGCCGGGTTGACAGTCGCCGTGGTTTACTCCATCTATTCTCTCACGCAAACGTATCCACCCACACCCCTCCATAAAGATTGAGGGACCTGAGACGGATTGCGTGTCACCATTACTCGCATGAATGCAGTGTTCTACTGATCTGCTACTATACATGATCGTATGCCAGTTACGCGCCAGTCTGAGTAATTGGGCACCCGGATAGGTACTATTTTTTACATTCACTCTAACTTCAAGGCGAGTCCCTCGACCTTGACGCCGCAAGCTCGGCGGAAAGCGCTTGCGACTCTCATCCTCTGCGCATCCTAACCATTGCATCACTGCGATGTATCCATCACTGTAGTTACCAGTCCGAGTCTAAAAGAATTGTTGCTATCGTGACAGTGTTTCGTGATGGATGTGGGTTCCTGGCAAGATACACTGTGCAGAGATACCAGGCACTCGCGCCGGATAAACATACCCAGTGGACAGCTACTACAGATACAAAACAGATTAGAAACAACTGGAGACAGACAAACTCGCAAATACACTCCAATTAACTATGCTGTCAGTCAACAGAACAGCACCGAATCGTTACACATCATCTATCAGCGCAAGACTGAAAGGCCAACTCGCGACAGATTACCGGGCACAGACTCGTAGTAAGCAAATTCCTGCAAACACAAATCCTGCCCACACACACCGCCCGCTGCCGCAAAGACAAACAGAGGAAGAATCGATGTGCCAACCTTGGCATCTAAGGAAGATATGACGGATGAAGACATATCAGCAGGTTTATGAACTGCTAATCCCATGGTACCCTTCCCTTCCGTACAACGTTTCTTACAGGGGCATAGGCATAAACTCAGGGACTGGTCTGCAAGAAGGTGCAGTGGGGACGACATTTAGTAATAGAAAGGGAAGCGCACCACCCCTGCACGGGCGAGAAGGAGTCACCGTTCCAGGACTGCAGTTGTCATTGTCCGAAGTGTTGTCTTGACAAAAGGCTAGCTATCTCTCCCGGAGTCGCGCCTGGCGAAAACTTGGCGTGTCGCAGTCCCTGCTTGGATGCACACTGGTGAATGGCAACGGCAAAATGGTGATCATGCTGGGCCAAAAAAGGGGGCAGGGCGACGATGGTGACGACGGGGAGAAAGCTAAATGGAAAATTAGAGATGCATAGTAACGACCACTTGCAAGGACAAATGGGGTTGGCAAAGGCAAATGCCAGAGTCAGCGCTAGTCAGCGGGCTGCGATAGGTTGCTTCTACTAGAGCATTTATCAGTGACGAAGAGCGGCTGAGAGTGAGAGTGGGCGGAAGAAATACACCAGGCGCTTGCTAGGGGATGCAACAATCAAGGCAACATATTAAGGCCCTACTACTATGTTCACGCTTATATAGGCGCTAGAAACTCTCCACTGGCATGTCCCAGACTTTACCCCTTCCTGATTTCGCAACAGAAGAACTCGTGCTCGAAGACCAGTCCCTTTGGCAAATCGGATTTTTGAGATGTCAAGAAATGTGAAGCCCCACCCGGAGGTCGATATAACTGAAGCCGCTTCCTCAAAGGTATTTTCATCGGGTCGGACCGTGGGTTTAGCTGTGGGGTAGGTCCCACATGGTTATTCTCCCAGGTGGAGCTGAATGCGTCCTTCCGACCATATGACGACGCGGAACTTTCAACTCGGAATGTCATCATGGCAGTAACTTGAGCCAAGAAGAACATAGCGATGAATGTTCAACGAACAGGGACGCCGGGAAGCCCCCACTTGGGGTAAAAATCACGGTCTACAAACTGTTTAACATGACGGCCATGTTATCCTTTGTCCTCGCTAAGGGCATCCTAACTTTCAAGGGCCAAATAACTGTACCGACGATATCGGATTTAGTGTTAGGAGGGCTGCTTGGAGTTATGTAAGCCAATCTTTGTTCATCCATTCAGCCACGACGGCCACTGGCGGCAGATGCACTTACTGAGGTCCCAACGACGTCAAGGCTATACTGGATTGGATTGCCCAAGCGACAAAACGCAAAGAGATGGGGATGGTTTTTCAAATTTGATTTAGCGCCGGCGATCGGCTATGGCACGAAGCGTGCCATTGGAAGTTGTAAGCACACTCTCATCCTGCTGGCCGTGTGGATAACCAATGACCATGTAGTCCTGTGGTCACTGCTCTGGGCCGACAGCGTGTTATTCGCGATCGTAGTGAGCTGCTCGATGGGCATCTGGGCTAACTATCTCCTTGACCAGTCCGGGGTGGATTTTCCTTTGGTTGCCATATTGGCGATGAAGTTTGGCAATATTGTCTTTACGGCCTCTCTCTTTCTCGGGATCAGAGAACTCGTATGTTATTGCCTCTAATTTTGACGGATCTGACCTGCTCCCGTAGACCCGACGAGCTCTAGCAGCAGTCTGGGTAAGGCAGGATGTGGTGCCTTTTATAAACAACTACAAGTCTCAGGCGCCGCTTGTGGAGCGATACAGTCAGTGACTCTTCACTTCTGTCTCCTCAGCCAATCTCTAACTCTTCCGTTTAGAGTGGTTCGGTACTGTGGGAACGATAGTGGGGTTAATCTGTTGGATCGCCCTTCTCAAGCTTCCGATGGTCATGTTTCCGCAAGTGTTTGAATAGTGTTTGAGTCTCACTCACTGTGAGTTCGTAGAAGGGCCCATACTTTGTCACAGAATCCCAATACTGTTTCCACTATCAGACACGTATCGTTGCATTCTACTGATCAACGGCTTGAGAGGGAGCTTGGTTTAGTGTCCTCAGCATGATATTCAAATTGATGAACGGGTTGCGAGGCCATTACTATGGGCGGCCTGGTAACACGTGCTCATTCCTTGTACGTGCTAGTCCCACTGATATGACAAGAATGCGGGTCTTGTGGATTTCTCTACTGAACATGTTCCACACCCATACCACCAGCGGCGCCATATACTCACATCGTCCGCCCACTCAATGTTAAACACACCAAAGCACTGGCCATGTGGCCGCCGCTATTACACGTGAGACAAACGACAATAGTGTTGGGTGAGATTACTTTACAACAGGCATTTTCACATTGCACACGATGTCCACCTCTGCTAGTGTAACTCGCCCATCGCTCATTGTGCCGAGTGAGTTATTGGATTAAAATTCCGAGATTCTTCTTCTCCAAAAAAAAAAAGGGATATCGTTGCTTTCTAGTTTCTACTCGATTTGTGAGCTGGTTCCTGAATTGCCCCGATAAAAGACTTGAAGGATAAGACATCGACGTGGCGATGCAGATGCCCGAAAAGGTGTGGGTTAACACTCAGTCACGGTCGATTAGTTAAAGATGTGGTCAACTTGAACACTGGCAGACGTTGTAGCCAAAGATCCTCATTTCTATTTAGTCCATATACAGTCATTCACCAGTCAATGAGACACACTGGTCAATGAGACAAACCCGATTTTTGAGCTCAAATCTTGTTCGATTCTCTCCATTATTTTTTCATTATCTTCACACATCCTGTGGATATCTGATTCCAAATTTTCTAAGCTTAAAATTGTTTCGATCTTCTGTTGTTTGTAAGTTAATTGAACTTTGAGATAATAGTGAATATTATTTCACAGGTTTATGGGCATGAATGACGGGAAAGTCCCATTTTTTTTGGATAATATCACAGAAGCTACTCAATACATTGGTTCAACAACATCTCTCAGTCAATAGGGCTTTGTGGTACTCCAGAAATGATGAAACCATGTAACCTCACTAGTGTGCAATCACGTCAAGTCACACTAAGTCAAAATGTGTCACATCACAATTGCCATTTTTGGAATATCTTCCCTTTGTCGATTCAGGAGAGAACGTGATGTGACATTGTCTCATTGACTGGTTTTGGCCTGATAACAGCCCTCGACACTGATTACACCCTGGACAGTCTTCAACATCACATTTCTGCCACTTTAGATACACAATCATGGACTTCAAATGCATGCACATCTTTCTACCATCTTAGATTTTTTATTTTCTTTCAATAAATGAAGTAATATGCACAACTTCATTTGGTTGTCTCAAAGGGCAGTTAATGACTGTAGTGTGAATATCAGCCAGCCAAATTAGGGACAGACGAACCCACTCGCATTCGCATAGCACGGCCCGGAACTTCCTCAGTGCGCGCTGACCAATTATGCACTCACACCTCTGTTCAAATGAGCGCTGATATTGACTTCTTCACTGACTCAGTCGAAGATACAAGTCACTTCGGCAAATTGGATCTTTCATATGCCAAGAAACGAGGATCGCTACAGCTCCAACTTTTCTGAATCATCACCTCCGAGCCCAGGGTCATTATTGCCACCACGTCGGAGTGTAGTAGGTTTTGCTACCACTGTGAGGTAGGCGTTACATAGTGATTCTACTGCCAGGGGAGCCGAGTGCCTTGCTTCCACTACTGACTGACTGTTTTAACGTCAAAAAATCAGCCAAGAAGAAATCGTCGCCAATAACTCGGGGGACATAGATCCTACGCAGGCCCCACTCGGGGTCAAACTCACAGTCTACAGGCTGCTCAACATGACGACAATATTCTCCTTTTGCATCGCAAAGGGCATCCTAACCTACAAGGGCCTTTCAACCGCACCGACGACACTGGATTGGTTCTCAGGAGGGGTGCTTGGAATTGCGTAAGTCAATCTTGAACGATCATTGCACCAACGATGGCCAGAGGCACTTACTGAGGATACAACCACGTCAAGGCTATACTGGATCGGCTTGTACGAAGAGCAAAGCTCAAGGAAATGGAAATGGTTCTTCCAATTTGATTTGGCACCTGCGATCGGTTATTGCACGAAGCGTGCATCTGGAGCTGGTAAGCACACCCACATCATGCTACTGGCCGTATGGCGTTGTTATCCGCACGAACAGACGAATACACAGTTCTGGAAGTGATGTTCTGCGAGGATTGCGTGGCTGTCTACATCATGCTGTTCACCTTTGTGACCATCTTGTCGGCGTATCTCTTCCCTCGTCATCAAGAGGTTTTGTTGGTTCTCTCCCTTATCGTGATCAATGTCTGCATTCTTCTTCTCTGGTACTGCGAGCTAGTGGGTGCAGGCACTTATAATTGTTTTTCAAAAGTTGACGGACTTTATTTCTTCTTGTAGGGACAACGAGTTCGAGCACGAGTCCGGGGATGGCAGTGTCTGGTGCACTTTCTGGATGACTACGGATCTGATGCACCACTCGCAAAGGGATACGGTGGGCACGAACTCCTCGATGTGTTTGATCTCTCGGTTCGCTCTAACTACTTCGTTAAGAGTTGTTCGGTGTGGTGGGGACATTAGTGGGAGGGTTTTGTGGGATCGCCGTTATCTTTTTACCGTACAATGTAGTTGTCTATTACTTTTAGTAAGACGCTACGCGGAACTCAGAGACGGGTTGCGTGTGCCGTGTACTGATATACGGCTTGAGAGTAGGTCGGCTTTGTGTAGTATTTGTGTTATGAGCAGGGTAGAGGTGCTGCTGGTGTCAGCCCAGCAGGAAGCGCCAGTGCTTTCATTTGCACAGGGACATTCCACTGATTTGACAGAAATGGGGACAAATGGTTGGTGGTTCAAGTGTCTAGTGCACCTGAGATGAGTCTCCGAACAGCAAGTTCACATATTCCCAGACCGACTGCATTTGAGCCCTGATAGGGTCGGCCCTCAGTCATATTAAGCAGGCACCACCGATCGCAACCAAGACGACACCGTAGCACCGCAAGGGTCGTGAGGCCTGTGAGGTCTCGCGTGAGAAGCGGTAGGGCCATCACGCGAAAACCTCATCGAGCATGGGACGGATGTCAGCGGGGTCACTGGCGCCTCCTCAAAATTCCCCTCACTGGGCCACGCTTGAGGCCAACATTCACAAAGCGCCACCCCTCCTCATATCGACATCATCGAGGCGGTGAGCACAGCAGCATACCACCTAATACTTCTCTGAGTTCGGTGTGGATCGAGTCTGCCAGTAGAAGGCCAGCGTACAACACCCCTTCTTTACGTGCGCCTCTGCTTGACCTCACATATCGCACGGGTGCACAGTGTGTGTGCACTTGTTCTCCTCGTCTTTTACAATAATTACAACTAGATCATTGAGACGCGGGGAAAGGAGTGCTTCCATGTGCTGCGCATGATTAGTACTTGTGCCCCAGGAGTCACATCCTCAACAGGTTGAAGGCGTCTAAGGTTGTGTGGGAGGGTACTGGGGGAGAAAGTAGTACCAGAGTCACGGTTTCCAGATTGCTAGTATGCGAAGTGCCAGTGTGGTCTTAACAAAACGCTAGCTATCTCGAGAAGTCAGAGTGTAATTGACTTGGTTTGTCTCTCCTTCAGCGGTCGATGGCTATGCCATCTAGGATTCAGAGAACTCGGCCAAGAGGGAAGATAGATCGGGAAATCAAAGCAAGTTGCTGCCGCCTCTGCTTCTGCCGCCTGGACGAGACCAAGCCGAGGAGATATCGTTGCCAGTGAATGCCCCAGCGCACCACCACATGACTTCTCGCAAACTGCGGCTAGCACGCGGGCACGCGCTCTGGATTGAGTACCGGTTTCGCGGGGCTTCTCTGCTACGAGCCATAGATAATTCTGATACCCACAGCGGAGGCTGCGGAGCTTGGGCGGAGCGCTCCTGTTGATGCTGGGAATTCGAACTACATGTCACCTATTTGTAAGCTCGGCATAAGTCACTCTTCGATTAATGTTTTCCTTTTAAGGTGGCGGAACAAAAAGCGATAACTTACGGAGGTAACGTGCATCAAGTGCGGACATCGAAGCCCACCAACACTTACTAGAGGCGCACAAGAACATTCGTACCATCTTGCCCATTTTGAGTCTCTGACATAGTAAATATACGTCCTTTTGTTATCGAAAATATGATGCTGATGAAGAGGGTAAGCATAGCAACGCCGACGTGACCCATCTCAAGTGACTTTCAAAGGCAATAGATGTTTTGATTGTAACGCGTATTTTTGGTTCTTCGCATTCTGTTTCTCTGTATTCTCGGCATGCATCCGTTGAAACTTTCACCTCGGCCTTCTATTGACTCCTCTACACTGTTCACACCCGGTGGTAGCGAAAGGCGTATCTGGGCTATAATATTCTCACCTGGCTGCTTCGATGCTACGCCCCCTCGCTAGTAGCACCGCATCCTTTCGAAGCATTCAAGTTACGTCTCTACTGTTGGAAAATAGGCTCAACCTTTCCAACACCTGACCTACTCCTAGAAATGAATATTGTCGTTTTCAATAGCGCCGTTATTTTATGTGTGATCTGACACCCATAGATGAAGGTCAAGTCGTCTACATGTTGCTTTCAAATTCGATTTGGAGGTGTCGTTTTCGTCCATTGAGCTCAGTGACTCTTGCCCAGACCGTGACGTCATTCACTTGTGATTACACCTTCATAGCTTCATCTGCCACGTCCTGAGTCGGGTACTATAGTACTTTGAATTCTGGAATGACGTCAAAGCTGTATTGGTAGGGAAGTCGCCGTCGGTAGCGTGGCCAAGCGCGTCCAAGTGCAAAGCAGCTCGGGAAGGTTGGATTTTTTTGTTTCTTTTTCAATTTGCTGCAACCAAGACTGCAACACGCACTGAGACGAGTCCAAAGCCCAAGAGACAATTGAAGGAGCCGAATGGCTCGCGCCGAGGGACTTACGTTATGCCGCTGATCGGACCCTGTGCGGACATAACTGGGCATTCATATATTCATCCTTTAAGAGACAGAGAGGGAGAAGAATCGATACAACTATCGATGACTGACCCCGCTGCAATACTACTGACCCTTTTCGTGGGGTCCTACCTACTTGCTTTTCTGTACCGTCGTCGTCATGGCAGATCTCTCGGACATCTCAGAGGACCAGAGCCGTCATCGTTTTGGCTGGGTATGTTTCTCCAGTTCAATTCCGTGTGGATGTTAGACTAATTATATGATTCTCAGGTAATGAGGCCGACATTCGATACCAGAACGAAGTAGGAGATTGCGAGTTCAAGTGGATGCGCGAATATGGTAGTGTATGGCGTCGCGCTGGATGCTTCGGCGTGAGTGCATCACACTCTGAGACCATTCTCCATTTGGGTACTGAGCGGAACCTCAGATAGATCACCTAATGTTGGCGGACCCAAAAGCACTGAAACATGTCCTACACTCCGCCGGATATCTTTACCCCAAGTCAGTAGAGAAGGCCCAGTTTCACAAACTAATGTCCGGAAAAGGGTTAGGTGCAGCCCAAGGTTTGCACTCCATTGGATGATTTTGATAGCAACTCATAGATGAGCTTTACAGGCCGGGTTCATCACCGTCAGCGGAAGATTATGAGTCCCGCGTTTACTACGTCTCAGGTGCAATCCTTCCTCCCATTGTTCCACAGGACGGCGTCAAAGGTTTGACTCTTGGCAATTTACTTAGGGATGCACCAAAATTTTGATTTCATGTAGCTCGTCCAAAAGTGGGACGAAGCGATCGCTGCTGACCCGTCTGGCCAGCCACTTGTGAATGCAATTAGGTGGTTCTCAAGCGCAACACTCGACATCATTGGAGAAGGTTTTACACACGTTCTGTTGCTGACGTCGTGTACTAACTATCTACCCGAAGCCGGCTTCGACTTCCAGTTCGGGTCACTTGATAACGCAAAGAACCCCCTCAAGCGAAATGATGATATGTTGTAAGGCTATGATATCTGATCTGCCCTTACGATGTCCGTCATATACTGTAATTTTAGGGTCGACACAACACTCTACCCTTCTTGGTACGACCTCATCTTCAAGGAGACCTGGAAGTACATCCCAGGACCACTGCTCCACTATGCCCGATACTTGCCCATGCGCGAGTACCGCGGATTCCGCACTTGGCTGGACCATGTCCGTGAATTCTCTAGGGGACTGATCAAGCAGAGCCTGATTAGAGGAGACGGAAGGGACATCATGAGCGTGCTTCTTCGCGCAAACGGAGCTCTCAGCACCAAGAACAAGATGCCTAATGACGAAATGGTCGATCAGGTTGCGTGCGTTACTTGATGGGCGCGTGGGTCTTCGGTTGTGCGTTACTTACTATAACATCACATACAGGACCATTATTTCAACCGGCAATGATACCTCTGCCAAAACTTTGACGTGGTACTTCTACGCAATTGCGAAGCATCCCGAGGCACAGGCGCGCATTCGAGAAGAGATCGCACTTGTCCGTGCTAGATCCACTGGAGAAGAGTTTACCGCCGCAGATCTTGACAGCATGGTATACACTCTAGCCACGATGAAGGTGGAATTCGATTTACTTTTTCTGTATCCTTATTACCTCTGACGATGTATAGGAGTCAATGAGGCTTGATCCCATCAGCTGGATAAATTTCAGGACAGCGGCTCAGGACGATATCCTTCCATTGTCTTTCCCAATTACAACCAAGTCAGGAGAACAAATCACGTCGATTCCCATAAAGAAGGGGACACCAATCGATATTTCTTCCGCCGCCTACAACCGGTGAGTCTGAATTTGTATTGCGTGGGTGAGTCGCTGAACAGTACAATAGCCTCCCGGATGTGTGGGGTAAAGATGCGGACGAATGGAACCCAGAGCGGTTCCTAGATCCGCAGAGGAGATATAAGGAAGCGTCGTCTAACATTGGGGTCTTTGGTAACTTGTGAGTATGTGCTCATATCAACCCTCACTTGACTGAGGACTTGCTACAGGATGAGTTTCTGTGCGTACGCGAGTGACTCCTAGCTGGCGCTTTCTTACACTAGAGATCTTTAGCGACCGGCACTCGTTCGTGCATCGCCTGGCAGTTTGCGTATGTACCATCCGGCACACGAAGTGCTAGTCAACGTTTAACATTGTTTGCAGCGTTTTTGAGATGCAAGTCATAATTTTAGCTCTCCTTGAGAATTTCGAATTTTCTCTTCCTCCTCAAAACGAGAAAACAAAGATTTATCGCAAGCCATGTTTCCTTATGATGCCTATGGCCAAGGGGGAGAAGGGTGCTTGGATGGGTCTTCTTATCAAGCGAGTAAAGTGACAGCGTGTAGCGAATACAGATCTGTGCTGTGTATTTGAACTTATCGTACCGAAATAAAGACACAGTTTAAGGAAAAGAGCACTCAGTGAAAAACAGATAGGTTTTTTTTTTTGAATCCATTTTTGTGCGCTTCGGGGCACAGAACCCCACGTAGCACTTCACTAGCTTCACTTTTAATACAAATTTCTGAGTCAACATGTGCTGTCCGCGTTTCCTGCTCTGGTATCCTAGTTCCCCCCCACCCCATCGAGAGGGAGTGGCAAAACAGATAGTTTCTGCTTCGTGGCACATACATTGCCACGGGAACGCAGACAACAAAACAGGTTTGTGGATATGGAAGAATTTTTGGTGGACACATCGATTGGCATACAGTAGTCTCTATTTGGCAATGTATACTGTATATGCATTTGTAAGTGTGTACGATTTGCACGAATATCGCCGTGAGATATGACCTTGCTCAAGCAAGGTGATCAAGTGCAGGGAGTTACGTCTATGGCACCCAGTGGCGTCCCTCACAAGAGGTATACAGTGATCGAGTCGGCCACGGATGCTTTCAAAGTAGAACACGAGTGAGCTTAGGCGGACAGAATAGGATGCGGCATTCTCCTATCATTGACCCGATCCCATCTTATCGCAGATGTGTCGGAGGCAATTACTCGATCTGTCAATCGTCCTTGATGCCGAGGCTGTGGATACCAAGCGACAAGTCAAACTCCTCCTCTGAGTCGTTATCAAAAGATCCGGGCATCATCCGGGTGACACTTGTCGTATGGTGAACGGTGATCGGATTCTTTCCCACCGCGCGTGGAGAGTCTAGCACGAATACACGTAAGACGGAGGTAGAGCGAATGATGGAAAAAAAGATAAGATACGCACCACGCGGCGACCTGGTGGCCATCTGACTATTGGCCGTCTTTCGTGGCGTCTTCTTGCGCACTGCGAAGAGCGGGCGGAGCGTGCCGATTTTGCAGGAGCCGCAAACTACGCCAGCAAAACCGCATATCCATAAGTACGACTTGGGCTAGGGAAGCACGACGCAAGTAATTCTGGAGGGAACACGCACCGACTTCATCCGGGCGAATGGACTTGCTGAAGCGACCATATCTACAGATGGATTTGATGAGATCGGGATCGAGGGAGAATATGAAGAAACTCGACGTTTTGGTGCAGTTCTCGCATTCTGTGGACATATCAGGTTAGCGGTACCGAACGACTGGAACAACGAACTTCGTGGAATATTCGAAACGCTCACCCCATTCGAACGGATACGATATTTCATAATTGTGTCGTGTCTGCGGAGTTATTGGCATCCCAAGACCGTATACAGGATCAGGAAACTAGGTCCGCTGGGCCGAATCGACCGTAACACCCACCGATATGTCAATGTCTGGTCTCTTGCGCATCACCTTCGCGGCCCTACAAGGGATAGAATGTCCGGCAGAATGGCGATGCAACTTCGTAAGTAGTATTCCACACGTGTGCAGTAAGCGCTTCCACACACCATGATTTCCAAACCTTCCCATGACCTTCCTTCGGTTCCTCATTGATGACCCAGCATGCGAGATGGCACATCTCATGTGACAGGGTGTTTCGAATGCGCTCTTTGGATGTAGAAGTGAACAATCCGACGGAACAGCCCAGATAACGACTTACCATTTGAGTCCAGAATCTTAGTGGCGAGCTCGATTGAAGTGGTGTGCACGCCTTCCTTTGACCTTCGTTGGCAACGATGAGAGCTATATGGGAGTTGAGAACCGAATGACCTACCGCTGCCACCGAGCCCGACCAGCAGTGGTAAGGAGACGATTACTCCAGACCAGACTCGTCGTCGCCGGAAGACCGTCACCAAACACGGTCCGATTAAGATCTTCAAAGAGCGACCGGGCGTATGCCGCGCGTTCGGCCTGCTCGGCAAGTGCAAGCGCCTTTTTGGACGTGCGGGGCGTTCTCGCAGCAGAGGACATGGCGGACTTGGGAGGCCTCGCGGGCGTCTTCGGGGTGGGAGTGGAAGGGTTAGCGGCTGGATCGTCGGGAACGGGGCGCGTGTTCTCCGCGTCTGATTCTGTGAGTGTGGACAATGACGAGAACGCTTGAACGAGGTTAGACGGGCCCTTGTCCCCCGCGCCTCGAGCGACCTTTGGTGTTTGCGGACGACGCAGTGGCTTTCGTGAGCTTTTAGGTTCGTCGCTGAAGCAGCCCCGAAGCGTTAGATGTTCACGGCACACAAGTGGCGGGCGGAACACCTACAGTATAAGAACCGCATCGTCAGAGGCTGGTAGCGAATTGGCACGGCTGTTGGTCTGATCCTGACATGGTGGACGGGCGAGAGGAGGCGCCGGCTTGAGCCAACACGCGTCGTCGTCGTCTGAACTGTCGGTTATCTCAATCACGGTCATGTCTGCGTTGGCGGATCGCGTCCCAGCGTTGGCGGATAAGTCCTCTGAGCCTGAGCTGCTGCTGTGTACGATACGTCGTGCGCGGCCCGCCGGTCCAGGCTTAGGGCGCCAGTGATTAGGACGCCTATGAAGCAACGCGTTGTTTCACTGCGCGACATGGTGGTTCAAAGTCTTTACGCACCGCTCTGCTTCCGAATCTGCTTCACGCACACTCCCAGTGTAGGACCCGATGACATTCCGACGGGCTGCATCGAACGTCGGTATAGCGGAAAGCGATGAGGATCTTCTCCGACTAGTACTAGAAGGAGTGAGCGGAATCAAATGGGGGAACAATAGTACAACAATCACCTTGCTACAGGATTTGATAGAACTCCTCCTCCTCTCTGAGCTTGATATTTCTATGATATTCTCCATTGATGAAATGGCGAAACTTGAACTTTGTAACTGGAAGAGGGCGACTTGGGCGCGACCGCCAAGGCGACCGCGTTCAAGTAGCAGATCACGTGATCGCTACTATTTCATATCTCCGGCAACATCGACCATCGCCCCCAACAACTTTCGATGGCGACTGGCAGCGGACCCTCGCCACTACCCCAAGCGCACCACTACATCCGCTTTTCCATCGCACCACCAGCTCCGACGCGCTACTTGTCAGACGCGCACTACAAGAGGCACTCGTACAGTCATTTGGCGCCGCGCGTCGCACACCTACCTTGACGTGCTTTGGGTGGCCGACGCGGGAAATGAATGCGTGTGCGTACCGGCGGTCCCACGTACGTTACCTTGCCCCCTCCTGAGTTTGACAATCGTCGACGCGCTTTGGTTTTGCTTTACAGAGACGCTGCTAGCGTTATGGCGGCCGCTGCCGTGTTTCAAGGCCAACACCGCTTCTCCACTATAAGGGAGTCGCCGTTCCTGCCGGCGATACCGGGGCTTCGGACACGCGAAAGCTCTTTTCGAGTTGATGGTGACGGTGCGAGTCAACTCGTCGTTGTCGTGTTCCGTTCAGCATGCGCTCGTTTTGCTACGGTATTTTAAGTTGTTGTTGCTTGTTTGAGTACATTACAGGGCCAGAGACGTGTACTGTAGAATGGAAGAGTAAAAAAGGTCACTTGGTGGTCGTAATTAACAACAGACGCTTGGGCATCGCATCGCACAATGGAAGTGGGGTCATGCGAGTGACAGTATCGGGAAGTATCAGGCAAGCGATATCGGAAGCGTAGGATGGAAGATATCTCAGAGAAATAACACCTGTGACATCGAAGACAGGTCATCATTACACCGACCCTCTTCCCCTAAAGTCCCCTAAAGTGGCTGGCTATACATGTGGGTAAAGTCACTGAAATCAATCAGGTCGCTCGTTTGTCTCCTATGGCCCCAAGCGTGCACGTGCCCACTCTACAAAGTCGTCTATCGTCGATGGCCATGCACCTGCAGGAGACATGAGCATGTCAAGGGGGAGCGCACACAGACCACGCAGAATGCAGTAACGTACCATAAACGTCGTATGTCTCAAACTTTGCGTCTATACTCCGTATGAAAGCAAGGAACTATGTCGCATTCGAAAAAAGTCAGGGCCATCCTGAATCACGGAAGAGAAAGACGACGCGCCATTGCCCATGTGTCTTTGCTGATTCCTTTGATATTCTTCTCGGCCAGAAACTCGTACCATAACTGCGTGTGCTCTTCTGTCCACCCGCCATCGACCTTCATGAGATCGTCCCCGCCAGGGTCTTGTGAGCGAAGTGCGCCGCCTTTGAGACCATGTGGAAGTAAGAGGCCCCAGAAAGCCAGCGCCAGTTCGAGACCGAGACTCCGCTGGCCCTCCGACCGCGCAAACTCGAACGTGTAGAGATACACGCGGCGGAAGTAAACAGGATCTGAGCCAAGCTTTTTGCGCAAGCGGGGTATCGTGCCTTTTATCGCCTCGAAGGACTCCACGCTGCCAGAAGTGCCCAGTTGATTTAAAGATTGAGAACGGATCACGGAGTTCAAACGCACCCGAGCCCCCTCCACCCTTGTAACCAACCCGCCTTCCTCCATCTGCCGACGCTCGGAGACTGGAGCTCGCAGGCAACTGCGAGAAGGACGACATCTTCTGGGTCGACGCCGAGATCTTTGCACAGGTTGAGGGTACCGTCCACAGTGATATCATCTTCGTCAGGGTCTAATTTCAAAAAAATTGAATTGAATTTGATGACACAGATCGAACAGAAGTAGTGAGGTGGCACACCCTTGTATTGGTTGAATATTTTCTCGAGCTGGCTGGAAGAAGGAGCTGGTAACCCGATCTCCCTGGAGTTCAAATAGGATTCCACGGCGATATCTAGGCGCATGTGCTTATCAAGATAGCGCCTGGCCTCTCGTGTGCTGAGGGACAACGGGCTGTTCGAATGCAGGTGCTATAGGGGAAACGGGCAAGGTTACATACGTAGCTCCGGTGGATCTGACAAACTCTCTGACGTCTCCATCCTTCCTAGAGCTCCGGGACTGTCGATGACAGAGAAGGGGGAGATATTGTGGGCTGTGAGAAACATAATACGCTGACCAGAACGACGGACCATTGTAAATTTCTTGAAGAAAGGGACGGACAGCGCGATTAAGAGAAAGAGGGTAGCTGCGGCAGTCCAGAGTATATTGACACGGTGCAGGTGCAGGCAGATTCAAGTGGACAGACAGTTCGCCGCCCGGGCCGTAGCTTGCGTATAATTCGGTCGTTGCCGAACATTCACATTGCATATATCTTTGGAAATATTTTCTCACAATGATACAGACTCATGGTCCGGTCCGCTCTGGACCGGCCTCGGAGTTAGCGCGCCGACATCCCCCCACACCGCTCACAGACCTTCAGTTCAGAGGACAATGACCCTCTTACTGATCCCGCTATTTCTTCCCCTTCCTCATTACGCCAATGCACCACCGCTCAACATCGTGGTCAAGCAACACTAACCGCACGCCCTGGCTCCCCCCCTCTCCGATCCAGCTTGAAGCATACTCTGTCGTATCCGATGACGGGGTTGATTCATATGATGGCGACATCGAAAGCATTACCACGATCGGCCGCGACCGCGAGCATCCTTCTCCTGTCCAGCCACATTCTGCTGTCACCTCGACCCTTCCTTCCCCCACTCCCCATATGCCAGAATTTCCTGCGGCTGTCAACGTCATTCCACCCCCATCCACGGCGTAATCATCTGGTGCAGAAGTTGTACCTGCGCGCGTGGTTGTGCATCATGCGCACGATACAAGCCATGCATTTACTCCTTCCACACTTACTCCGGAGGATATACAAGCCTTCGTGCGCCGTGCCATTAACGGCGAAAGTCACCGCAAGTTTGCGTATATGCGAGGCCGGTCGGTCGGCGGTTCATTGGGCGCTCCACTGTAAGGCGTGTACGACTTTTCCACTTTCTGTGCCAGGACTCACGCTTAGGAGTGTTTCAGCCACGCTTTACAGTTCCGCCAAGCAAAGCTTTCGTTCCCGAATGTGTACCTCATTGGTGTGAACAACGACGAACAAGTCAAAGAATACACGTTCAAGTGTGTTGTGGACTATGCAGAACGCTGCGAATCAGTCCGACCGTGTCGTTGGGTGGACGAGGTCGTCCCTGATGCTCCTTGGGTCATTGACGCTGCATTCATACAGAAGTACAATATCGATTATGTGGCGCACGACGAGGAACCATATCTGAGCACAGGGAACGAAGACGTATACGATTTGTTAAGTCCTTAGGTTTGCTCACTTTTCCCTCGCGCGTATCATTTGAACCCTGACTTTTATTAGGCAAATTCACACCCACGCGCCGCATTCCAGGCGTTTCAACGAGTGCGCTCCTCGAACGCGTAGTGAAGAGCTACCGAAGGCGCGACTTTGACAGAAAGCTCGAAAAAATGGGACATACGGAGCTCATGGCGCAGGGATCGGACTACGAAGACAAGGGTGTAAGCGACGAAGGCAGCTCAGGTGGAAAGCTATCGCGGTGAGCCTGGCGCTGACGCCTTCGTATTGTGTGAATAGCAAGTAGACAACCCAACGTACAGCAGGGTTATTGATCGTTCTTAGGGATGGTGTCTTGCTGTCAACTGTGTTTATTATTTACCTTTTTTCTTTCTTTCGTGGATGCTGCTCAGCAGGGGTAGTTCGGCTGGGTCAAAGTGTTTGCTCACCCACGCTTTACAAGCCCATAGATAGATTCATCTGTTTCCGTCGTTCCTACTGAGCCTGGCGCTCGCCTCACCAGCTCGCTGGCGACAATCTCGTGTCAAAATTTCGGAAGGTATTACTGCCGAATTATGTAGACGCTGTCGAATCCGAGTTACTCTTCGCAATCGACATGTCCTCACCCGTAGCATTGAAGGAACATGGTTCTTACTATGTATTATATACATAGGAAGAGGCTGTGCTTTACTTGACACGAGGAGTCAACGAGGTTGCCTCACTCGGCGCTAGTCCCTGCTGTGAGCTTTCCCCAACTACCTCGCGCAACCATCACCAATTTGGCCGACTTGGTACAGCGTATTTCTTCAAGGAACTGTTCACAATATGGCTACTGCATCATCGTTTCAAGCGATACTCAACAAAGCCCTCGCCGACTACCAGGAACATAGTGGCGTAGAGCTCGAGAAGCACTCATTTGCCGACGAGCTTCGAGGCCGTGATTCTCCCGATGATGTCCTGAAGCTACTTGAAGCCAAGGCGAACGCATTCAAAGTTTATCGGGATGGAAATCGCAAATTGATCAACTGGCTTGGCCCAGTAGTGCAGGTCATCCATACGCTTTCTGGCGTTCTTGGCGAAGCTGTGAGTTTAAATGAGCCCAATGCGCCGGTCAGTCCTGTTGACGTTTTCATCGCTACCAGGTGCCTTTGAAACCGGCAAAGGCGATCTTTGTTGGCGTAGATGTTCTAATCACAGTGCGTATTAGTCCCCTGCTATTCGGTCCTTCGCCTACATATTTCCTAATTCGCACACCTCAGGCAGCCGACGGTGTCAGCTCAAGCTACGATGCACTTGTCGACTTGTTTGAATGTATCGGGAACTTCCTTAAACGACTTCGGATCTATACTGATATCCCGTTGACACCATCGATGATGGATATAACCGTACAGATAATGGTCGAGTTACTTTCTGTGTTTGCCCTCGCCACCAAGCAAATTAAACAAGGCCGATTCAGTAAGTGAATCGTCGGACTCAATGTACGGCAGCTCAACATGATGTAGAGAAATTCGCAAAGAAGCTGCTAGGAGAGAGAGAAATCGAGGCTGTGCTGCAGAGGCTTGACCGTCTCACTCAGGAGGAAGGCCGGATGACCGTCGCGCAGACCTTGGAAGTGGTCCATGGACTTGTGAATAATGTGAAAGTAGTCATGAATGGTACGCGAGCTTGCTGCTTGGCTAACGACTGTACCTGAGATATTGTCTTGATAGATGGGAAAGTGTCAACAGAGGGCATCCGAAACACTCTGGGTATGATCCTTTTACCGCATTTGCAAATCGGCGTTGCACGAACTGACCACAATGGTAGATACGATGCAACAGATGGCGAGTGATATAAACAAGATGAGACGTTCGTTATCAATCGACGCTCTCATTGTCAGATGACGCTTACACGAATTGCAGGGGACCAGCTGCAGAAGGACTCCAAAAATTGGCTCTGCCCTCCAGATCCGTCGAAAAACTACAACATCGGATGCCAAATCCATCGCGATGGAACCGCTACATGGTTCTTCCAAGGAAGCATCTTTGCTGAGTGGAATGCGAATGACTCCCTTTTATGGATATATGGAAAACGTACGTTCTCAAAAGTAGCCTTGTGACTATCCTCATTCCTTCTGCATCACGTAGCGGGTTCGGGAAAGAGTATTTTGCTGTACGTTGTATCATACCGCCTTTATTTATAATCATTCACGCCCTCTACTAGCTCCTCGATCATACGAGAGATCAACAGCATTTGCAAGGCAGGATTGGCGTCGATGGCCTACTTTTATTTCGATTTCAAGGAGTCCGAGAAGCGACACCGACGCGGTCTCCTCTCGTCTCTTGTTTTTCAACTCAGCGCCGAGTCTGATCCCTGCTATCAAATTTTGTCCCGCCTACATTCGGATCACGCTGGAGGTACACGAGAACCTTCAGAGGACGCACTTTCGCAATGTCTTGTGGAAATGCTCAAAGTGCCAGGACAGCCCGCGACATACATCGTCATCGATGCTCTCGACGAATGCCCCAATATCTCAGGGATGCCCACCGCACGTGAACAGGTGCTCGAGTTCCTGAAGGATCTTGTCAAGTTGAAACTTCCGAATGTACACATATGTGTCTCTAGCCGCCTCGAGATCGATATTCGAAACGCTCTTGAACCCTTGGCGCCGTTCTTTATGTCCCTTCACGACGAAGGTGGCCAAAAAGCAGATATTTCTTCATATATCAACGCGGTCGTACAATCGGATCAGAAGATGCAAAGATGGAGAAAGGGGGATAAACAGATGGTGATTGATACGCTTTCAGACAATGCAGATGGGATGTAAGTGATTGCTGTGAAGGTTTCCCGAAACAATCACTTAATAATCGCCACCGACAGGTTCAGATGGGTTTTCTGCCAGTTGGAAGTCCTGCGTCGGACCTTACCTGCGCGCCTCCGAAGAGCTTTGAATGATATGCCGAAGACTTTGGACGAAACGTACGAACGCGCGTTGCTGGAGATTGACGAAGAGATGCGACAGTTCGCGCAACGCCTCTTCCAATGTCTTGCGGTATCAATCAGACCGCTTCGTGTCGTGGAGCTGGCGGAGATCTTGGCCGTTCAGTTTGACACGGGAGCACTTCCCGAGTTTAACCCCGATTGGCGACTGGGCGACGCAGAAGAAGCTGTACTCTCTGTATGCTCTAATCTCATCAGCGTCGTCGACGTGGCCGGTTCCCAGGTTGTCCAATTTTCGCACTTTTCTGTAAAGGAGTTCCTCACCTCGGATCGCCTTGCCGCCGCGGGGGAGGATCTTCCTGGTTATCACATCGTCCCCCGCTCGGCGCATACCATCCTCGCCCAAGCTTCCCTCAGTGTCTTACTCCAGCTTGATGACTGCATCGACGAAGACAGCATCAAGAACTTTCCGCTCTCTGGTTATGCTGCTCAACATTGGGTCGATCACGGCCAGTTTGAGGATGTATCGTCAGCCATCCAAGTTGCCATGGAACGCCTTTTTAACCCAGACAAGCCATACTTCTCCACTTGGGTCTGGATATACGACATAGACGACCCCTGGAGAGGAAACATGCCTACGACGTGCCCACAGACACCCAGGCTGCCCCATTATATTACGCCGTACTTTGTGGTTTCCACGGCCTTATAGAACACCTTGTCGTCACTTACCCAAGGGATGTGGATACCAGGGGAGGGTATCATGGGAGTCCGTTGTTGGCCGCTTTCATAAAGGAAGACATCGACACTGCGTTGTTACTTCTTCAGCGAGGCGCGGATGTGAATGTCCTGGACAAGAGGGGCTTGAGCCCACTACACCAAGCATCGCATGGACGTATTGACATTGTGCAGTTGTTACTTGAACACGACACAGATGTCAACCTACGAAACACCTCAGGCGTTACACCGCTAGAATTGGCTTCCCTTTCAGGGGAAATAGGGGTGTCACGTCTGCTACTGCAGTGGGGGGCGAATGTGAACTCCCAGAACGAAGAAGGGATTTCTCCACTACACGGAGCGGCAAAACGTGGGAATCTGGATGTCGCTCGGCTCTTAATTGAAAGCGGGGCAGATATCGACTGTCGCAACAAGTCAGATTGGACTCCTTTGCGTTCAGCGTCGCATTTGGGGCATGTCAAGTTAGCAGAACTGCTCATTCAACACGGTGCAGATGTGGGCTCTCGTGACAACGACGGTTGGACTCCTTTACATTCAGCGTCGCAGAAGGGGCATGTCAAGTTAGCAGAACTGCTCATTCAACATGGTGCAGATGTGGGCTCTCGTAACAACGATGGTTTGACTCCTTTGCGTTCAGCGTCGCGTTCGGGGCATGTCAAGTTAGCAGAACTGCTCATTCAACACGGTGCAGATGTGGGCTCTCGTGACAACGATGGTTGGACTCCTTTGCGTTCAGCGTCGCGTTCGGGGCATGTCAAGTTAGCAGAACTGCTCATTCAACATGGTGCAGATGTGGACTCTCGTGACAACGACGGTTGGACTCCTTTGCGTTTAGCGTCGCATTTGGGGCATGTCAAGTTAGCAGAACTGCTCATTCAACATGGTGCAGATGTGGGCTCTCGTTCCAACGGCGGTTGGACTCCTTTGCATTCAGCGTCGCATTTGGGGCATGTCAAGTTAGCAGAACTGCTCATTCAACACGGTGCAGATGTTGGCTCTCTTTCCAACGGCGGTTGGACTCCTTTGCATTCAGCGTCGCAGAAGGGGCATGTCAATTTAGCAGAACTGCTCATTCAACATGGTGCAGATGTGGGCTCTCGTTCCAACGGCGGTTGGACTCCTTTGCATTCAGCATCGCAGGAGGGACATGTCAAGTTTGCAGAACTGCTCATTCAAGGTGGCGCATTTACCGACGCTCGTGACAACAAAGACCAGACTCCTGTTCATCTAGCAGCACTCAAAGGACATCTTGACATCGTGGAGCTCCTACGCGAATGTGGCGCAGATCCTAATATTCATCACGACAATAAGGCGCCTACGGACCTGGCATCCGACAACTTGAATGAGAAACTTGAGGTTGCACACTTTCCATCTCAACTGACGGCGTCTCTGGGTGGACCAGTGGAGCCAACTGTGCCATCCGTCAACTCACAAAGTCGGCACCACAATATTGTGAAGCTGCCACAACCAGTGGAGCAACCTTTGATGCACACTGCATCTGGAAATGGACAGACCGACGTAGTGCGCGCGTTGCTTGACCAAGGTTCGGATGTCGACGAAAGGGATGGCCTTGGATGGACCGCATTGGATATGGCGTCCAGAAGTGGGAGACTTCAGGTAGCAAAATTGTTGATTGAGCGTGGTGCAGATGTGCACTCCCGAAGCAGAGACGGCTGGACCCCACTGTATCAAGCGTCAAGAGGCGGGCATCTCGACGTTGTCCGGTTGTTACTTGATAACAATGCCGCCTTAGACGCACGCCAGAGGAGCCAGAGGACTGCATTAGATACGGCATCGATGAACGGACATCTCGAGATTGCCGAGCTCTTGCTGGAACGTGGCGCAAACCCGAATGTTCACAACAGCTACGGGCGGACCCCAAAACAAGAGGCATTAGCGTACGGTTACCGCAGGGTCGCAGAGTTATTGTCACGGTATGGTGCTCGTGATTCGTGAAACATCTCCACGGTAAAACATGGGTCACCGGTCACCTACAAGGTCAAATCCGTTCTTCATTTGACCTTCGATTCATACCGCATTGCTGAGAGTAATATTGACTAGTATGAACAATGCTTGGATTTGTACTATTATAGTAGGGTACACTGTATGGAATATGACGAAGCGTGTTCAGTATATACGGTAACTATTACAAGCGTGTCTTTGAGTTACAGCTCGCGACTGAAATGATATGTGTTTCGCCCATATCCACGCTCTGTGTGGATATACCAGTGGAGCCTTTTCGGAGAAGTGTGCCATTATTCGGCTCTTTTTCTGTCTTCATTTGTGAGACAGAAAGCGTATATCGCAGCCCCTTCCTCCCCCGCTCCAGTTTCAATCCCGGGATCAGGTGCACTCAGCTTCTGGGCCTTCTTTCGGCGAGCGACGCGTGACCACGTGTCCCGCACGGCGACGACGTAGGTCCCGCATCTGTCCCCGCTCCCGTCCTCTGACACGGGTACTTCAACTGCGACCCCAGACGACGACTCGGATTCAGTTGTGAGCGCTCCCAGCACCTGCTCTAGGGCGAATGCGGGAGGCGCGTGGTCAAGATGCTGGCGGAACGTCGTTAGCTGTGGGAGGAGGCGGTGGAGTGAGGGCACGCTTGGGAATGCGACGTCGTGGCGAAAACAATGCATCGGTAAGAGGGAGGAAAGCAGGCTTGCGCGACGTGACTTACGTCCAGGAGTCGGCTGTCGGTGAAGGGCTAAGTGAGAGCTCAGCGACCGGGCGTGTGTGACCCTGGACGAGCTCTGCGAGTGCGTAATTCGTTATTCGTGATTAACTTCAGTTATTCAAACCCTCGAAACTATGTGAGTCCCTGCATATGCGTATCGAATGGGCGTGGAGGAGCACCACAAGCGCTGTCATGGACGCTGTTTGCCGAGCGTGGCGGTGTGCCATCTACGGGGGAGGATATGTAGCGTAACTTGAATGCGAGGCTTGGGGAGAGGAGATGAGATGAGGGTACAAACCGGCAGCGTTCGCCGATCGCAAGACTCTCACGTACCATCCTACTCACATAACCCTCCTCGCCTCCCGCCGTGATCATATCCACCTCTGCGCTCGTGCAAACCTATAAGGTGAGTATTTCAAGTTGGCTGACAACTTTCCGTGGGGTAATAGGAGCACATAGGACGAACGGCGTTCGGGGAGTGTCTCTGTTTGCGGCCGCCGAGCGCTCAACTTCTTCTGCGCTAGCATAAAATGGTGGGTTGAATATGCTGAAATTGAATCTGCGTTTGTCAGTGGTAAGCCACGAAATTATGGAGCACGGCGCGCCGCGCGTGGCGCGCGAGGCAGCCGGTCTTGGGTCAGAGTAAACAAATGGGGCCGGTGGGATCAGCACACAGCACGCTAATGTGTTCGGAGAGGCTTGAGCGGATTTAAGCGACATGGTATCGACGTCTGGCCGCTCGAATGGGATGGATGGAGAGAGTGCGAAACTAGGCTAACCAGTTGCAACGAAGCGCCAATTGGGAGAGAGGCCGCAAGCAAAGAGTGAGAATGTCTTGCAACCAGAGGACGTAATTCAGTCTATGTTTCCTCAGATTTACCTGTTGGGCACTGGAGGCCACAACCTGCCGTCCGGAATCTCAAGTTATAAGTCAAAGTTCCGAAACAAAAGTGCCTGCGTTAATCGCCTGCGAATGATACATTAGACGCTTGCGGCTTGGCTAAACATTAATCAGAGAAAGGAGGGAGGGACAACCTTTGAGCAATGTCATCGTGGAAATCGACGGTGGAAGGAGACCCATCTTCCGTCGGGCGAATGACACTGTGCGTCACGGTTATGAACAGCTTGCATCAGAGCAATGCGATGGCTGCGAGCGGGAAGGGAGCACGGACTCGGGCTGTGGCCGTAACGGTGGATAAACGTGTGTTAGAAACTCGAAGTCTGTCTGTGTCTTGTATAAATTTCGTTCGTGCATTACAGTATCCCGGGCTACTGTACATTGGACTCGGACTCGGACTGGCAGCAAGACCGGCGGTGGCTGAGAACGAAGCCAGTGAGATTGACCCGCTACCCTGACTAATGCCGACAACTGGTTGTGGTTGTGCATAGTTTGTGCACAGTACATCCGCCAAAACCTTTTATCATGTAAAGCTGGATTGGCAAAATACCTTCACGCAAAGACGTCCGAGTCGCCGCCTTGATGCCTCCCAACTGGAATTTCAACCGCTTCGAGATTCGAGATCACATGTCTTGGGTTTTCTAGGATTCTAAAGACCACTCTCACGCTACTCTGTCGAAGGGGGCACAGGATCCCGAGATCATCAATATGTGAAACGGAAGTGTAACTGCAATTTGAAATGATGTCCACATCACAGACAAGGTTAAGCTGACATGCTGTCCAGAAAAGGCGAGGCCTCCACCATCACAGTGATCTTTCAGGCACAATAATCACCGTCCATCAAAATTTGCCTATGAACGACTGAGTGCCCAGGATCCCTTGGTATATGTCGTTCCCTTGTGATGTCGGGTGACTTGGAGGCATAGGAGCATGAGCGTTGAAGGTATTGACGCAGGAATATGAGTGCTCACCGGACAAAGGAAGAGTCGAATCGGCCAGATGAGCCCTGTCATCTTATACTTATCGAAAGATACACCAAGCACGTGCATAATTGGACTGATGGAACAAACATATCTGATGGATTTCCACAGAGTTAAATATATCCTATCGCAGGAGCGATGTAGAAACGTCAGCTTCGACGTGCTAGGTACAGCCAACACGAATCGTTCCATAACAGATGAGCCATTGTATCGCCTAAAGGTCGCGATCATGCCTTTCTTTCTCTGCCATCGCCAGTTGCGCCTGTCCTTCAGGCAAGGTCGAGCCTACAGCCTCAAGGCTCAGGCGCTCGGCCAGACGTGCGATCAAAGCTAACTCCATGGATCCACCTTCTCTGTCACCAGATCAGGCCAGAGAATGGATTTTGAAATGGATTTTGGGGAGTTCATGATGACGGGAGGAAGTATATGCTGGATGCACAAAAGAACCCACAAGTGGCAATCGGAACGATAGTGGTGAACCGGTGATTGCGAGGAGCGTCCCGAATGAAGTTAAGAGCAAAGCGCAGACAAGCCACAGAGTGGTTTCTGCCAGCATCGTAATTGCATAGATACTGGCACGGTCGTGTAGTCGCGTTGCGAGGAGGCTGGATACAAGTTCGACTCGGACTCGTGCGTCGTGCTTTAAGATATCACGCCACTTCGGAGGCACATCACGTGACGGAACGCGACGCGTATACGGTACTAGTACGCGTGTTCATTCCGAGTCTTTCTACTCAGTTTTCGAACCTAAGATCTGAGATTTGGTTAGGATCCAAAAGGTTTGGACTGAGATAGACGACGTGGAGCAATCGAGGAGACGTGAACGTAGCGAGGCTGGGGCTCAGCATCAGTGCCATGAGATTTATTTCCGGCTCGGTGCCTTTTAATGCGTCAAAGGTCTTGTCAAAAGTGGTGCAGATCCGAACGACGTCACAACGGCATGAGTCAAGGTACTGCTGTCGTACCAGAAATACCCATGTGGTCCGATAAGACAAGCTGATCCGGCGCATCCTTTGTGAATTGAGAAATGAATAGGATTTGTAAACTACCAATAAATAGCACACATATTCTGTAGTATCGCGAGAGGGTAATGTAACTATCCCTAAACTGTATACTGTCTATGTAGCAGTAGTGCCGGGGCAGGAAAGAAAACTTAGATAAGTGGCCCTATGATAAAATACATGAATGGCTCCACAGCCAAGAAAAACAAATGATGCCAGGGGATTGCACAACACTTGACCACACCCACCTATTTGTGTCAGTCATGCCGACTGTGCTTCTCATGCTTCCGCGTTCATCTAGGCGCGCTGCCGCCGCCGCCGCCACCGCTCGCGCCAGTCTCGCCGCTAGAGCCCGTACCAGCAGTGAAGAACGTAGTAGCAGTGCCAGAGCGCGACGGCGAGCTACTACTGCCCAAAGATCTCGAGCGCTCCGTCCGAGTCGCGCACTGGCGTGCCGCAACGAGTTCGCCAAGCTCACTCGCGCCAGCTGCACTGAGCATTTCGGGCGTATTACAAAGCCTCCTCGGGGCCCTCGCGCGCGGCGCGTCCTCATGCTCGCCGTGCTCCGTCACAGGCGCGAGCACCTCGCTGGCGCACTGGCTATTACTCCTACTGCGCGCAGACTCTACGCATGAGCCAGCGCTACCCCCACTACCGGGTCTTGCGGGCGTGGAGCGCGGCTGGCCCCTCGCGCGAAGGGCGTCGCGGACGAGCTCGCCGAGCTCGGAGGGCATGCGTGGGCGGTGTATACTGTTGCTGCGGCTTGAGGTCGCGCTGACGCTGGCGAGACTCGCGCTGGCTGCGTCGTTGAACGATACCATCGTCCCGCGGGTCGGTGGGCGTGAGGAGGCGGGGGTGGACGGCGCGAGTGATGGCGCGCCGGTGACTCCGCTCACGAGCGTCGTGGAGCGGAGGCTGGCGAGCTCGCGGGAGCCGACTGATTCGATCGTTGGCATACGCCGGATGACGCCGCCGAACATTGGGATGGGCTCCTCCGTGAGGACTTCGCGTCCGAATTCGTCGATCGACATGTAGGGTACATGCGTATCGAGGACGTGGTGCAGTGGCGGCGTACGTGGCGGAGTGTCTTGCTCCAAGTTCTCGCCTCCTCGAGCTCGCGGGATACACGGTCGACGATGGCGCGGAACCGGTCCGCGAAGCCTTCGAGTTCCCCTTCGCTGACATTGGATGCAAGTGCGGCATGCCTGGATGAAGAAGCCTCGCCCGCGTTCAACTCTCGTAAGCTTTTCGTATGACGCAGTGACTTGGATGGGGGAGTGCTCGACTCGACCGATCTGGGGGGCGAATCGACCTCAGACAACGTAGAACTGTCAACGTAATCAAGCCCGGCATACTCGTGCTCATGCTGTGGAATTTGGTTCCGGACCTCGTTAAACTCGGGTATGACTGCCATTCGACCGTTGGAAAATGACGGTTGAGGGACGCTTGGGAGCTCCCCGCTCTTTTGGATAAATGGACGCAAAACGGGTGAAGGGCGAGAGGGGGTATCACCATGTGCCATACGGGTGATATCAACGTTATCTCTTCTTTGGCCATCCTCCGCACAAAAGTGGAGCCATCTTGACGCGCGATAGGCTCTCGAAGCAAGATGATACGTGATCTGAAACATTCACAAATGAGAATACACCATCTCTCCGGTGGCATTTCACGTACAAGGATAATCACAGTCAACACAAAACGCGAGACGGCAGCAGCAAGCCAGACGCCCCACACTGGCGCGTGAAGGGCGCATTGACCACCTACGCCAACCCACACAACGTCGAGGTCCCAGTGACATCGGCCACGTAGACTGAATTCAGATCGAGTGCTTCTCCATGCGAAAATCAGGGCCAAATTGACAGCTGCGGGGACAAAAAGGAAAAATGAAACCAGAAATTGGGAAACATGACGTAGGGATTTGCCGAGGGAACGTGAGATTGGCCGGGAATGGTTAGTACGGTGCGGGACTACTAGTGAGAAGGCGAGAGCGCTTGCAACCAATAAAGATAGGAGGACGATATTCCGAGGGAGAACGCCACCGACCGACGTGTCCTGTCCGAGTAGACGACATAGGCAATGATGTAGCGGATGGTGGTGTAGGACGCCCAAGAACCTGTGATAACGCGTTGGTTGACGCGTGTGGGGCGGGCAGATGATAACCCACCGATGATCGACATGAGCACGCCTTTGAACAGACGCCAACGTCGCATCCGCCGAGCAGAGGTCATTACCCAATGGCGCCTGTCCTCTGCACTGAAAAACGAGGACGTCAACGAATGAGATTAAGATCGGCAGCACTACACATACTACGTATCATGAATCGGAGGTTGCCTCGTATGAGCTCCTTGGTGGTCTGCATTGCGAAGTAGTGGTTCGGAAGGATAGTATGACTGAGAAGTAGCAAAGGTGGTCATTGACAGCGAAGACATCTGACGGGTGTGGGTCGCACGGCTCCCAGAAGGGGAGGGAAAATTTCCCTCGAATGTGTTAGGGGCAAGGAGGACATCCGGGGCAGACATATCGGGGCGTTGTGATGGAGGGAAAAGGAGCAGACGCAGGAGTCCTGCGCTGTGGGGGACTTGGGAATGGGGTAAACGGAACGCAAAGCGAGGTGCGGGACACGTTTTGACTCACGAGCTATACGCGGGTCTTTGACATAACAGTCAGCCTGAGCCAGGGGGCTATAGATGATGGTCGTTTGTGTCAAAAAAACCGGCCCTGGTTTGCGCGAGGGTGTTCATGGGCTAACCATACCCGCGTCAAAGACACTCTCATCCGAAAAGGAAAACGTGATTGCTTACGTCATGATTCATGATCGTGGGGGGTTGGCCCAAACTCATTTAGTTCACGTCCGAAAGGACACCTGCGAGCGTTGGAAGTGAGCATGACCAGTGCAGCTGTGCAGCAGCGACGAAGATGGGAAGAGTATTTGTCCACCCCCGAGCACAGCGCCATAACCAGAGGGGCTAAACTCGGTTTTTCATGTATAAATTCGGAATTGATGTCGGCTGAGCTGCTTCCGACGGATAAATTCTGGCAGGAACGTGTGATTTCCAACAAAACGACACGCGCCACCCTGTTTTTTCTCCCACAGGAACACCCATTTATACGTTATGCCGTGGAGAAGAAGGAGAGTCGGGGCAGTGAGTTGCTCGCTGTTGCTCGTCTCTACGTTTATATCCGAGGTGGCCGCGACGTGTGCTGCGGGTTTTATGATCATCAGCGGCCGCAGTACTTGAATCAGACGACGAGGGCTTCTGCCTCCCATGATCTGAGCATAGGGGCCCAATGTAAATGAATTCTACCGTAATATGAATGTTGGCGGCAAATAAAGAAGTGAACATCCAAATATGGACATCTCCGTATTCGATTTAAATTCCACCTATTGCGTACAGTACGAAACCAGTAAAATGAAAACAACAAAGCAATAAGTAGATGTATGGACAAGATCGACAGATACCCCCAAACCTACTACGACAATGCATCCCACACACCAAGCCCTGCGAATAACGTGCCCAGCCCAACCAAGAGGCCCAAGTAAGCAACGACGTGCACTCCAACCCGCGGCAGAAACACAGCTGTGTGCAGTAGCGAAAGACCCAAGTTGATCCCGCACACAACCACGAAGGTGCACCAGAACGTGCCTTGACTCTTCGATGGGTGTACAAATGTAATCGTAGCGTTTTGGTCCACACCCGGCAGAGCGAGGTACCCTGCTGACAACAACAAGACAAAGCCGAGGGAAAGCAATATTGACGCAATCCGAGCAAAGACGACACAAACACGGGCACGCGCTTCGGTGAGTCATCGTCAGTTACGAGATATCGTTCGAAAATGAATGCGCAAAACTCACGATGGCGGGAAATCCGTACAGTTCTTCGAGCTCTTCGCGGGTTTTGACAGCGACAAGCTCGTCAAAATCCTTGTCCACCTCACCTTGTATATCCACGCCGTTTGCCGCTGTTGGGAAGGGCCTGACCGGGGATCCGATGGCCTCACTGATGGTAACACCATCCTCGGCGCGACTCATGCTTTCCCACAGGCGCTCGTCCCTCGCGCGCGGCGGACTTGCACTCGTGGCTCCGTTCTTCGGCGCCCGTACTGCAACCGTCAACGCCGCGGCTGCAAGCTCGCGCGCACGGCCCTCAGGTACAAGTACGTCACGGTAGAGCGCGAGCGTTTCATACCCCTGCACGACCCCTACGGCGACCTCTGCAAAGGACCAACCCAACGCGAACCACCATAGGCGTCGGAACGCCGGAGCACGGTACATCGCGGCGCCATCGGGCACGGCGAGGTGAAGTAATGGGACAGCGGAGATACGCAGGGCATTACGGAGGAGGACGTGTAGCGAAGTCCCGAGAACGTTGGCCGATAGCGGATGTGGAATAGTGCGCCGGCGATGGCGAACAGGTAGGGGTTGAGTGAATGCGAGAGTGCGAAGACGGAGACGGAGAGGAGGAGCTCTGGGAGCGGCGACGGAAAGTATGGTATAGGCGGGGTTGTAGGTACATCAGTGGGCCATATGAGTGGCGGGACGAAAGCTGCGAGGAGCCAAACGAGGAGGGAAGTTAGGGGTACAATGGTATAGGTCTGGACGAGGCGCGTGTATGAACCTGTGTGCGGAGGATTACGGTTTCGCAACGGGTTGGTTAGGAGGGGTCACGCACCGAGGTACAACCCTTCCTCTTCCAATAGTTCTTCCAGGTCATCGTCATCTATTTCTTCGGGTACATTGTAAAGGGGATTGCCACTTCGGTACGTCTCCGGACTGTGGCTTTTCTGCACGGAAGGCCCTCCGATGGACTGCACGTCACCAACAGAGGAATACGATCGTCTTGACCCTGTGGCTGCCGACCGCCGTGTATCTACTCCTAGGAGAGGTGTGTGACTGTACATAGCAGAGTCGGACGGTGCCGCAGGAGCTTTTCCCTTGGATCGAAGTTGAATATAGAGATAAATAGGTCCGGGTTGTTAACTGACCTTGGCTGCCGACTTGAACTTGGCGGAGGTGGTGAGGAGATTTCCTAGACGACCGACACCCATTGAAATAGACGGGGATCGGAGGGCGTAACAAGAGGAGGGCAGAGAAATTCAAACAAGGGAAGCCATCTAGCGACCGGAAGCGTGGGCAGTTGATATTGTGGAGGCGCAGACCGAACTCGATTCAAAGTTTCAAACTGACACCACCTGATGGTCCATTTGGACCTCGGGATTGCACGTTAAAGTACTGGATTTGGCAGTTGAACGTATATCTGGTACCATAGAAAGCGTACATAAGTTCTAGAACCGAATTCTAAGCCCCTCAACCCAGCCTCGCAAACACCGATTTACCCGATAACACGTTCGAGAACATGTCACGGCGATTTCCTGTTGTTGTTGGGACAACTAATATCAGCCACGTGCCACGACCAACGTTGAAACGTCCGTCAGCGACGGCAGGAAAAAGTGAGAGAAATGGCAGTAGGTCAACGTTCAGCGGTCGATGCATGTCAACAAGTGCCATGCCCCAATCTCGGTTTGTACACTGGGAGATTGTTGCGGGCACAGTACGTTCGTGTCCGCCCATCGATAGAGTTCATCACGCAAGAGTGCCTGTGCGCAGACGGAAGACGGATATCGACTTACCGTCAAATGATGAAGAGTTCATGGCCTGGCTGCGGGGATGCACGTTCGTTAGCATCAGCAGACAGGGCTTTAGAAAAAAAAAAAGAATCAGACAAGGCTGAAAACTATTGTGCCTCCACATAGAGATTCGGAATGTGGTAAAGTATGGTAAAAAGTCGGGTCATCACATAGCGAAAGCACGCAATTGGGGCTCACCTGTGTCATGGACGTGGTCATGAGAGCTGCATGGTGCCTAGAAAAAACAAAGAAAACGTTTACGCTCTCGGCGTTTTGCCCGCATCGCTGACGTAATAATAAGATATAATCCTGAGAGTGTGCCGGCAATTTCACATCGCAGAAACAAGGACATGCAAAGCCTCCTACGCTGGGGTATCGAAAACTCGTCCAACGATGGAGAAAGCTCGGCCGCTCAGAGTGGTGCGCCCACCCAGAGGACGACAGAGCTGGATCCAGGTGTCATTGACGCGATACTGGGTCGGCCAGACTCGGAGCTGATGAAGGAATCCCTCGCCAAAGCGCAGGATACGTCGCTCGACGAGGACGCACGCCTGACGGCGCTGGACGATCTCGAGATGGTGAGGCCTTGCCGACGTTCCTCCTATCCTATACACTCACTTCACTCATTTAACTCCTCCAGCTCGTCGAGAACATCGACAATGCAAACGGTACGTGTGCTGTGGAGAGCGCCGACTCGGACTGTCGCTGACGGCGCCTTAGATCTCGAAAAGCTGGGCATGTGGGAGCCGCTGCAGGGCTTGCTCGGCTCGTCCTCGAACGACGTGAAAGTGCAGGCACTATGGGTGATCGGCACGGCGGTGCAGAACAACCCCACGGCGCAGCGAGCAGTACGTTTCCCGCCTACCTCATGCCTCCCCTGCAGCGGCTTACTCACGTGGCTCAGTACCTCGCACTCGACCCCTTCTCAGCACTCCTGGCATACCTCTCCCCCGCTTCGCGCGCACCCGCACAGCTAAGATCAAAAGCAATATACGCGCTCTCAGGCCTGCTGAAGCACCACGCTGCTGCTCTCGTGCCATTCGAGGCAGGCGGCGGGTGGACCGCGCTCCGCGGCGCCTTATCAGGTACGCACCCCCATCCCATCCCACTCCCTCCTTTACTTTCTAACGCGCATACGTGAGACTCGGACATCAGCGTACGGCGCAAGACCGCCTTTCTGCTCAACACGCTCCTGCTACCAGCGATACGCACAGGCACAGACTCAACATCCGTCAACCACCCCAACTCGCATGCGGCGCTAGTGGCAGACCCGAGCGCAGCGGATACTGCGCCTGCCACGCTACGCGCTTTGAGCGCACACGGACTGCTGCCCGTGCTCGTGCGGGAGTTGGTGGGGCCGACGCCGTATGGGCCGGATGGGACGGAGGGTGGGGAGTGCGATGTAGATCTCGAGGAAAAGCTCACTAGGTGCGAATGATAGACTCACGGGCACTCCTTGGCGTGATGACTGACGTATGCGTTTCGTAGGGTGCTGTATACGTATGTAGCGGTGCATGGTGGGACGTTCGATGCTTCTGAGATGAAGGCGTTGAGGGCTTTCTTGGATGCAAAGCGGAGTGAGGACGGAGGCGAGTTGGGGCTTAGTGATGAGGAGCTTCGGGTGTTTGAGAGCGCGCTCGCGTAGTATGATAGTAGGCCCAAGACGTGTTGTCCCCCGAGTAGTACAGTACACCAATTATATGAAGGCATGTGAACGTCCGTTGGCGGCGTACATGCCCACATGCCCAAAATGAATAGCCTACATAACTGACTGCTAAAATAAATAACGTCAAAGCCTGTGGCGCCCTGTCAAATGAAATTTCATGAAGAAGCTGTCATGCGTGTGAAAAATCATGCGATATCTGCAATCACGCGGTGCGTTTGTTTAGCCTATGATGATAGTCTGCTAGAATCGTCTAATCTGTACTCACTGATGACCATGCCATTCTGTGCTAGCGGATGTATCTTTCCAGGTTTCTCCATGTCCATGAGCACTATTTCCTCTGTGCCTTCTGAGCGCCCGCTGCTGGGGAACGTCCCTCCATGTGATCTGACGGGCCCTCGCGCGGCCCTCGCAGCGCGAATCGAGACGCGGTTGTTGAGCGACACGAGCAACGTGTTGGAGTATCTATCACAAAAAAAAGCGTGGAAATGAAGGATCCGATCGTAACGGAAGCGCTGATGATGGCCCTTACAGTTTTCCGATAATGGCGGTGCTGAGCGGCGATAGAGTGTGTATTCAGTTTGGGTAATCGGAGCGGATAAGAAAAAGTTACTCACGGGCACACATGCCAGTTTTTGTCCTGCGTTCGTCGACTGTTAGTACGACGGAGATAACTACCACTGGGGATCACGTACGGAGTACAAGACGACCATGAATGTCGCTACGAAGCTCACGATTGCTGCAAGGCCCGCGTAAGAAGAGGCAGCGGGGCACTGTCAACAAGCGCACGTACTGGTCAAGATGTTGCTCTCGATCGTCAGCCTGACGATACTCACAAGAGCATGACTGCTAAAACGGCCGTCCCTTTTCTTGAGCTTTACCAACTATAGGAACCATCACTGAGCACTTGGCAGTGCCCCGCGAAATGATATGAAAAGTACTTACGTGATAAAGCATTGCGGAGGCGATTAGCGTGTCGGACACGGTGTTGCCAATGAGCCAGGTCTGCGCAACAGTTAGTTAGCCTGATTTGGGTCTGAAGTAGCACGCATCCTCACCATCGCCAGAATCTTGAGCCACCGACCACTGGCGAAGTCCCTCTGTACGTGTTCCTGCATACTTCTTAGCCACGCCCGACTGCGCACGGAATGAAGAAAGGCTCACATAGATACCCCCGCAAAGGCAGCCGTTGCGTCGACGCTAGAAACCTGCAAAGAAAACGATAAGGATTCTAAACAGGCGAATCCTACAGAGAGTGAGCTTACCACACAGATGAGTGCGGATAGCCACCAATACTCCCTGTTTCCAAGCACCCAGAGACGATACGCGAAGAAGAATTGGACAGTCAGGGACACAATCGATCCGATTATCGGCACGTCAAACGCAGAGGCATACGGCGACGCGAGGTGATGCATATCGCCGAAACCAGTTGCGAACCAATAGTATAGGTCCGCGCCACTGAGTGCCGTCTGAAGTGTCTCAATGAAGAGCACACAACGTACTAGATAGCGCAGGTAAGTAAGAGGCGAAACGATAGGATGCGAGAGAAATGTCCATTACCTAATAGCTTGAGGAAACGTGAGTCCGACGGGAAATTGTAGGAGTATACATCTTGATAATTCAATCAGTACTGTGTTTTTCTGGCATCACGAGGGAGGCTACTCACAGAATTGGACTATGAGAGTGCCATAAAGACACCATTCCAGACGGTCCCGAGAAGCTACGAATGATGCAAGGAAGCTTGAGTGCTTGGTAATGTCAAACAAATCCGATGCATACAAGGGGTGCGGTACTGAGAAGTAGAAGTTAGATCGCCGCCATTTGGATTCGACAATACTCACATTTCCGTGATGTTTGGAGGGATAGGTGGAAGGATGGCCGACATGATCTGGCGGTTCGTGGTCGAGTGGACGACGGGTGGCTCACGAGATCAGGAAGGTAGGTCTACGCCTTAAACATAAAGGTCGGGAAGCTGCGGGGGTCCTCGTGCAGCGGTGGACAATATAGCTGAAACGAGGCACATCACATGGGAGCATGCGAGTCTAGGCGGGGGACAGATGTAAGGGAGGTAGTACGCTCCCCAAGACTTTGGCGCATAGCACAAGATAAAGAGTCATCACCCTGCGCGACACGGGTCTGGGAACACGGGCCAAGAGATCCTACTGTAATAGCTGGGAAGACAACTTTTGATTGATTGTCGACGCACAGCGCAGGGTTCGGGTTCTTGTTCGTGATGGGGCCCTACTTGGACGGAGGTGTGCGGCGCCGCGGATCAGAGAAAGGTGAGCGAGCACGCGCTCCCTGGCGCTTTCGTGGCGTCCAGCATGTGTTAGAGTACGCAAGTTGCACATGGGTCGACGTATCCAAATACCAGTAGTAGCACCAGCGGCGTTACTGTATTGCTAGGGCTCCACCAAGGCTTCCATCACCGACTGACCAACCATATACCATATTTGGCATCAGCAAGAGCCTGACAATGAAACTAGCTTGTTATTTAGGAATGGAGAGGTTTCTCCCTCTATTCCTAAGTAACATGCCCGTCACGGTTTCATTGGCCATGACGACATGACAGTTGGCACAGTTATGGTGATTCGGAATAAGGAAGGTGCTGATTATTACAAATGGAGGTCCCGTCGGCCCTCATCAGGACGATCGGCTGTACTCGGTACCTTTCCAAGAATCCGCTAGAAGATCTCACTACTGTACTGTAGCTCGGACGTTACAGTTACGTCGACTATCGACAAATCGTGAAGTCGTCCTACGTTGTAGCCGTGACATGCATGACAGCTCTTCGAGACTCACGTCCGTCCAAGGTTTATTGTTGGCGTGGACAGCACGGTGCAACCACATCTGACCCAGTGACCAGGCCCTGCGAATCTTTAATCTGAGACGAACATCCGGATCTCTCCCATAATAAATGATGCAGGAAATGATCTGATGGCCTTCGTGTTTGGAGTCCAAAGGAGCTCCAGGGCTACGTACACACTGACCATAACCAATGATCCAAGCAATGGTGCTCGAAAGAATGCAATAGCCATATATTTGTACATCACCGTTGATCGACACAATTCGGTTATGATAGTAAAAGGGCTTTCATGCAGTCACAACCGAAATGACGCGAGGCCAGCAGGATTACCACATTATCCATGGGAATCATGGAAGAAAGAAGGGCTTTGCCAGATTACCGTGATCATCAGCCCAGTATGAACTGTCGGACTGGTCCATAGGTACATTGTAACCGAGGATCAAATTGTCGTCTATCAGGCCTTAGGCAGGAGGTGCTACCTCACGGTTTGAAATGAGACGATTGAACTGTTTAGCAAGACGAGAAGTACAATAGAATTATACTGTAAGCGAACGTGCAAGTGGCGTTCGTCTTCCCGTACTTGGCAAGTGGTAATAAGCCTGAGATGACCCTGGGACCTGAGGCCTGAGATAGAAAAGTTTCCGGAAATGCGGCAACAAACGATTCCTATCGTGGCGTCTGAGTGTGTAAGTTAGTATGAGATGGAACATCAGTCATATGGTTAGTATGTCCCGTCTTGGCCACAATATGCGCATCCCATTGGGGAGACATGGTTCTATGAAGAATAATACGCCCTACGGCGACTGACATTACTTATGCTAAATGTGTGAATAACTTACCAAACATCGACGTCGTGGTTTAGGGCGTTAAATGACGTCTTTGGACGACTCGAGTCACGCAATATCTACAAAACCAGCATGTATCAAACAACAAGTCGAAGCAAGGAATGGTCGATAGTTGTATTGCTCACCGAAGTTACCGATACTACTACCGTCTTTCCCCGTGCTGTCACGCGATGGCCATGTCGCTAATGCGGCTTCGGGCGCATCCAATTCCACATGCACCATACCAGATGGGACTCTGGGGCGGGAGGTGACAGGGACCGTTACAGCAGGAGATCGAACTCCAGCCTCGCGGGCAGGCGCATCACGGATACAAATCCGATTATTCAGAGAGACTAGAAGCGTATTGGAATATCTGCGCCAGAACCCACCAGCTGTCATCGATGAGTGAACACCACATATTGACGATGGTCTCACAGTTTTCCAAGTACGGCTGTCCTATGAGGTGGTGTTAAACTTGAACGGGAGATAAGGAGACAAGTAGAGACATACGGGCAGGTGTACCAGTTCTCATCCTACGTTAGAGTGCGGAATCAGTCAGAAGTTAGGTGATTCTTAAAATGACACACAGGGAATATGGAAACCATCAAGAGTGATACAATCCCTACCGTAGCTAAAGGTATGCGATGGAACCAAGGAACTTACCAGATCCAGGCGTCCACTCACGCGTGAAGGTGTATCGCTTCCTTTATGATTTGGAACTCCTGTCGATGCGAAGATCCCCGTTCTCCAAGGGTATCCGCCTTGGCATCCGCGGGGCTTTCGTCATCGAGCTTGGTGACATTGCTAAGCAGCAGATCTGAATTCATACCCAGCTAAGACGCAGGAACCTCCCGACTTCGGCCGGTCACGGTGTAGCGTTCGTCATCGTCAGGGTTTCGGACCCTCACGACGGACCTGACGTGATGTCAGCTGCAGTTGGCGTCTTGTATCGTCTGTTAGAGACGTACAAAGTCGGTGGTCTCGGGCTTGGAGGTGGCGCATCGTCGGCTCATTCTGATGGATCCTGTTGGAAAATGACACGCACTGTTCTCGTTGCGATCCCTGCTACAGTAGAACGAGGTAGGGCACGTAGTAACCTGTTTCTACTATCACGTGGCAGTCTAGTGTGTGGCTGGGGTAGCCTAATTTAACATGAGAAGCATTTAACACCGAGTATCCCTGACGTAGTAATACGGTATGCTTCCGTGGATTAATGGCAATAAACTATGTAAGTACCACCGTTTTCGCTGACACCAGGTAGCCATACCTTTATGCTGGAAAGACTGCAAGAGATCAGCGGGGAACGGGCGCTCGGCGCGAGGTTGCCGCCTTCACTGTCAGATGCGATGACATTGCCGGAAGCGTTGACCCGCCGCGAATATGCATTGCCCGCGGTGTCAACATAGTCGAATGTGTTGTTGTTATTCACGAGCCACCCGGTGTTACTAGTCGGATCTGTGAAGTACGATGCCCCCGCGAGCTGGTGTTCGACAATGGTGGTGCCTAAAATGAATGGTGCAGGGAGGAGGATGCGGTTATACGAGTGGTCAACTTCCACCGAGACTAGAAGGGGTTTGCAAGTGGAGGAGACACGAGGAGGGATAGTACACACAGTCCGATCCATCCAGCGATGCGGTAGAATTGATGACGAGAGGATATGAGAAGTTATCCTGTAGAATTATCTCGCCATTATGCCTTGAGAGCACCTGACCAACGGAAACCTGCCAAAGATTCTAGGAGACCGAAATTAGTGCCAACTGTCACGGTGGTTGGTCTTTTCACGAGAACAAACCTGCGTAGTAAAGTTTTGTAGATAGCTCTGCACGTTCACGAAATCAAGATTCTGTGAGAATACCACTTCCGTTCGAGCTCCACTCCCAGCTATGATCTCTGCCTCGATGTATACACTACGAGACGCGCTAAGAGTGATGTTCACATCTACGCCACTTTTAGATAATGAGACGTTCGACATAGCGAAGCCGTACGCCTCGTATTGCGTGATTTTCCCCGTCGTGGGTACCGTCGATGAGTCGAGCTTCACTTGTAGCAAGCCGGAAAGGTACCAGTTTTGATTGATTTGGTGATCTGGTTCAGCAGAGGCGACGTCAAGGGTGATGTTGTGTGGCTTTCCATTGGTAAGGATAGGGATGAAGGGTGTGAGATCAAGATGGTAAGTAGGTAGGTCTATGGCACCGTAGGGTGTGATGGGCCTGGGAGTACCATAAGACCGACCAAGGCACAATGACACAGGGGTACGACATACCTCCATGCATTAGGTGGAAATGCTCCTGCGAATAGAACGGGATAGGGAAAGACAACGCCGGCCACTTGCCCGTCCACCTGGACACGAACCTCGCGGAACGAACCTTCACCGGATATTGTCCCGCTAGGAAAATACTCGAGGAACTGGTTGGGCGCGTTTAAATACTAGACGCAAAAATCAGAGCTATGGAGTCTCTGGCAGGCGGAAACGCACCCAGAACTCCTCGAGGCCGTTTCCAGAGGCTTGAAACTCGGCAAACGCCGATACAGCATTCCGAGGGAGTGTAACGTTGACCTAAATAAAGTAGAAACTTTCATTCGTTCGGAGGAAATACGGAGGTTCTGATGGCTCACTGAAAACCCAGGAGGGACGGACGCATCGTCGCTGTGTTGTTAGCGAGAGTTGTCAGTGGAACAATTATGTCCGCACGCGGTGCAGACGGGAATTGTGACGAAGATGCGAAAAACGTCGCTTCGAGTGTCGCTACATGATATTTCTGAGCCTCCTGGCGGAATTGTGGAAATAACTAAATTCACTGGCATATTCGCCATCGAGACCACTCTCAACGACTTATCGAGCTGCAAAATGAATGTGCCGGGTTTGGAGAAAAGAGGTATGAAGCGAGTCACATCTTTGAGGTACGTCCATGTTATACCGTCGCCTGCGGTTGGCTCAGGTGTCGAAGTTCGCCAAACTAATTGACCCGTCTTTGTCAAAAACATCGAACTAGACAATAACCAGAAATCGACAAACTTTCGACATTCTGAAAGTTAAAATCCCAAGACGACTGTACTGCGTCCCATTGCTCGTGACTGTAAAGTTAAGGCCAATACCAGCCCAAGAACCGGGGGTGCCGCAATCTGTTGGTGGTCTGAAAGCGTGTGGTCAAGAGGGACGGGAAGGAAGTAAGATAATGGGTCACAGACGTGAATTGGACCACCTCGGGACTGATATTGACAACATCAGCCTGTACACAATAAAAGTGCTAGGTAAAAGTACATACTGTCCAATGGAGGACCCAAACGTGCGCCTGAGCGCCAATGGAGGTAAATGTGAATACACCTGGGATAAGCAAGGTAACAACACTCACTGAAGGATAAGAAGAGTGCACTGCGTTGCTTCCCAAGGGAGGGGCGGCGGCTGGGCCACTTGAAAATCAACCTGGAGAGCACAATAACTATAGTTTGCACAGAAGAGCAACAACAGGAGAGAGGCCATAGTAAAGCTTGCTGCCAGCGAAGCAGAATACGAAACATGGTGGCCTTTTCTTCGGTGCAAGAGATCTAGGTGAGACCAGCACTACACCAGCCCCAGCCCCTAAAAATGAATTAGAATCAAAGGTAGACACACGGAGCAGGGAACGGCGCCGACGATGTAAACAGTGACCATGGAGACAGATTCGCCATTCGTACATGTTTAATAACTTACACTAAGACGCGTTATCGTTACAGTATTGACGCAGTAACACGCAGTAAGATGACTCGGACTTACTGCAAATCCTAAATCCTAAATTTCCCCCAACCCTCTGTGTGATCGAGAATTTGCCAATGGCATGGCTACAGTAAAATATTGTAGTATTGAACCTGAAACAAATCAACTCTGAAGATCAGCATCAGGAAATTCTCGAAAACCGTTTCTGGTTGTTCTAGGTTTCTGTATTGTGAGAACCCAGAACCCAGAGTGACCGCGGCTATCGTTTTTATTCATAAGAAATCTTATTTTTCTACTAGTATACTTTGTAGTAGCAGCCATCTCAACGTTTCTTCCAAGGACTGAGGATAGCACTTTACTCACCTTTTACTTCCTGTGTACTTGGTCGCGTATTCTGCACTCCGATAGTTAGTTACACAAATGTTACGTGGCGTTTCTCCCAAAACGCCGATGCGGGACTTCCTGCGCTCCTACATGATGACCGAGGATCACTGCCTAGAAAAGATATGATGGAAGATGGTGCCAACCAAGTGCCAATTGGTTGAAATTCTCACACTACAGTATTTCGGTCAGTAGTAGATTACAGTTCCGAACCCGTGCCAGGTTCCGCCTCGCCCCCCTGGGACTCGCGATGCTTTACACCACATCTTCCTCCGAGGGTCTTTCCAAGCCTGCTCACCTCACCAAAGCGGGTCACAGCATTCATAAGGCGACACTGTGCCTCGCATACCACCTTAGTCTCTCTTGCGGGTGGTGTTACCCATCTATCAACTTGGTGCAGGCCATGGCTTGGGCATGCAGGCCTGAAACCTGCGTATTCTTGCCCTTTGCCTTAAATTCTGGCACGAGACAGAATAGTCATACCGTATTACGACCTGCCCATGATGAACGTTGGTTGCAAATTAGCGCTGCGCGCACTGGCTCTGCGGTTCGCGAGGTGATGGCTGCCGAAGTGCAGTTGGGAATATCGGTGACAACCCGACCGAAGACCTTGGAAGTATCTTAAAGCTCTCTTCTGACCACCCTGAAGAATTCTTTAATTCCACTGCTCGATTTCAAAGTGGGCTAGGAGTTGGTGGTAAGAGCGAACATCACTGCCGGAGATTTAACCACTGCTCCACAGCCCTCGCAAAACGGAGATCGTAATATTCAGAGAGACGAGGAGCATGTTCGAATACCTGCGCAGGCACCCACTTACTGTCAGTCACGGCGTGCGAAAACTACAGCTGATCATTGATAGCTCTCCCAGCTTTCCAAGGATGGCAGTTCTATGAGGTGGCGTCATGCTGTCAACAAATCACGAGAAACGCAGACCGTAAGCATGCTAGTATTCCACTTTGTGTTCACGGGGCCTTACTCCAGTAGTGTTGTCTTGTACAGGGAATATTATAGTTACTCTCTAGTGTGTGCAGGACCTGAGTAGCGTTGTCTCCTACAGACACCATGTGCGCACACTCTAAAGTCTCTTTCAGATGATTTTTTTCACTTTACACTACTTCTGCCCGCATTCAGAATCTGACAATTTTAACAGCGTCTGGCCTGGAAATAGGGGCACTGCTCATCAATATCTCTACTGAGGGACTCTAAACGCCAGCTGATTTCTTGATACAGGGATAGTTCCCTAGTTTTTGGATCCAATTTCGAAGCATGGTACGATGTGTGAAGACTTGGACCAAGTGACCAGACGCGTATAAGAGTTTAGCAGGAGCCAGCGCCTCTGAAGCGCAATTCCCACTCGGTTACTACTCTGGTCTCCGGTTGCGAGGTACTGTTCGGCTTGCCAGTGATGATGCGATGATGCTTTAAGCGCTGACGGCGTACCAACTGATTGATGATCAGGGACCAGCGCAAAAGCCTGATTTGACCTACGTAGGAGAACGTGCCACTGGAATGGTGTGGTCCGTGTAGTCCGGATGCATGGGTAAGCCAAGTTGGCTTGAGCCAACCGTTTCACGGATACGTGTTCACCACAGCATTCGATGAGTGTCTGGATAAAGTTTTCAGGCAGTACGTTCTTGATTGATTGATCCAGATCATTTCAGATCGCCATATACTATCGAAGAGAGAATCTCGCAGCATGTCTCGCAGTATCGAATTGTTTCTCGATATACCCACACAGAATTCTCCCGGCAACCTACTCCAGGATTCATTTATCAAAACGGCACTGATACTGTTACTTTAGCCGGATGTTCCGCCACAAGCACTGGTTTATGCACGTCACTCATGTTTGCGACAAAGAACATTTGATCAGGATAAGTGACAGTTTTCAGCGTGGGTCTACTTGCGCTACGTTTACAATCTGCGTGTCGATGGTCCACAGGGAGGCGACACCGGTGTACCGTTATCCTACGGTGCTGCCTCGTTGTATTCCGCGATCCAATTAAACACCGTCCTTGCTACAGAGAAGGTAAGCGCTATAGGTGATAGCCATAGGGCTGCACTACGTGTACAGGTTGTATCCAGATTATCTTGGTCCCTACTACTTGGGAGCAGTACGAGCAATCTTAATGTACTGGGCTTGTTTGAACACGTGGCCTGGACAGAGGACAAAATCATCTTTTTAAAACGCCGACTCTGCACTCTCATGATGGCCTTCTCTGTGGCCTGTTCAGGTGGCATCACATTGGCCCCTGTATCTGCTGCAACCGTACTCCACACCGAATTTCAACTTACCAAGAGCGGATCGCGAGATCCTCCGCATTATTCTTTGATAGGGCGGTAGTCCGCCTCGCTCACCGCTTTAGTATCTCTCGCGGGAGGTGCTGGGTTACCGGCTATCCTTCAATTCGACTGCATGATGACGTGCGGGCTTAAACTCGCGCATCCTCATCCTTCTTTTTGGTGTAGAGATCGAAAAGGTCATTCCGTGCTGTGATATGGCCCGAAACGACGTTCGTTGTAAAGTCGTGGTGTACGCACCTTTTGTGCAACATTGCGAGGCGACGTTGATTTCATGTGGTGATGCGGCGAAAGTCTTTAAGGTTCGATTTAGAATACCACAACATTTAATTAATCTCGTTAAAGGTAATGTGATACACGACAGATTCTCTCGTCTATTCTACATGCCATCATCCTCTGTTATCATTCATTCTACCCCTCTTGGCTGGGCATGCAAAGTACTACTTTCCGTCGTACGCTAGACTGTGATACGATGACGATGTGGTTCTTGCTGTTACCCACCGAAGAACCTGCCAGTGGTGTCGACTTGTCACGCTCTCTCTTCCGACGGCCTTTCTCCTGACGCGGTGGAAGGCCTCTTGAATTCCACATGCACGATTTCCAATGTGGGTCTGGATGCGGTGGTGAGGGCGAACGTCACATCCGGAGATCTAACAGTGCCCTCGCGCATAGAGATCCGATTATTCAGAGAGACGAAGAGCGTGTTCGAATACCTGCACGGGCAAACGCTAACTGTCAGCCGCAGTGGCTAAAAACACAAGTTGGTGTAGAATAACTCTCACAGCTTTCCAAGGATGGCAGTTCTGTGAGGCGACATTTCCGATGTATGAGATCCGGATGAACATGGCAAGACAAGCAGGGACATACGGGCATGTGTACCAGGTCTTTTCCTTGTTAATGGGATGGGGTCAGTCATCAAACGTGCGGGATTCATAATCACTCACGGGGAATACGGAAACTGTCAACAGCGACATGATCCCCACTGTGGCTAAAAGAAAACGATCGAACCAAGCGACGCACCAGATTCGAGAGTTAGCTTACTGGTCAATACGTTAGTCTCGACTGTCAGGCGAATGGCTCTAGCTAAGGCATGATTACTGAAGTAGTCATCTTCTTTTCGTCGTATCAGCTGCGGTAGCGACAGAAATTTAGGGCGGACGATGTATAAGGAAAGCACCAATGATTTACATAGAAAAGCATCGAGCCAGCGATGAGGATGTCAGACAAAGCGTTCGCGCTCAGCCAAATCTGTATGGTTTATTTTTAATAAAGCGAAGGATGCAGTAACGGTGATGGCCATACAGAGGTGAGGATCTTCAGCTTTTGGTTAGGAGCGAAATGGTTGATAGTGTGGATCTACATATGTCAGGAAACTGTGAATTAGCAGAGGACAGACGAAACTTACAAAGACACCCGCAGTAAACGAGGTCACTGCGACAACAGCAGAGCTCTGAGAGGTAGGAAAGTGAAGTATGGGCACGAGGCTGATACGACAAACTCACAATACAGATCATCAGGCATAGAAACCAGGAGGTTCTCTCACTAAGCACCCAAATACGATACACGAAAAATAATTGGACGGTTAGTGAAACTATGGATCCGATAATGGGCACATCGAAGGCAGACAAGTAGGGAGAGGAGAGGTGGTCCATATTGCCGAAGCCGGAGACGAACCAATAGTAGAGGTCCACTCCAGTGAATGCTGTCTGCAACGTTTCAACCAAGAATACAGAGTACACTGCAGAAGAGCTATTAGGGAGAAAAGCACAACCTGTAAAATACCTATGTAGTACGTACCCAGTAACTTAAGGTGCATCCTGTCTCCTGGGAAATTATAGCTGTATACATCTTCACCGCCAGACACGGCCCGGGATGAGCGTCGCGCACGGGATCCTGCCCACTGGAGACAGGCATAATACATCCACGGGACACTCACAGAGCTGAACTACGAGGACCCCATACAAAGTCCAATTCCACAAGGCTCCAAACATCTAAAGAGTGGGAAAACATCAACATTGTTTATACCGATAAGGCAAACCACCCCACTGGGACCACACACCATTGGAGCAGTACTGCAGAAAGAGGGTCAAACTTGTGCGGTATGTTAGAACTGCGGTTTGATACGATGATGCTTACATCTCTTCGATATGCGGAGGGACGGAGGGAGTTGACATGATTTGAACTCGGCAGGCCGAAAATCGAACAAATGAAGTACAGGGTCAAGAAACTTTGAATGTGGTCTACACTATTCAAGGGGTGGGGCAACTTGAAGTCAGTGCAGGGGTCAATACTAGTCCAGCTAATATAACGGCCTGAGGGTTTGGAAGCAGAGGTGCACCGTTCATTGGTGTCTCCAATGGGGACTCAAATGAATTCGAAGCGCCATCTGATTGCCAGGGGAACGCCGTTTCCCTAAAATTTGTATCCAGCCAAGGATCCAGCTCTAAAACACAATTCACATGTGCCGAGACTTGCCGAACGTAGCGTCTGCCCATGGTAAGGTTCATACGAAACATACTAGTATGACCGTGCGATGATCTTGAGTCTGGTCGTGAGGCACCAGTTGATGAAAGCGCTGCTGTAAGTCCGAGTCGGCCACATGTATCATATAGTGGAGAACTTTGACGAGTTGGTTGGTAATGTTCTGTTTTGATTTTCCAAGCATCACATCACTACAGTAGTCCATTGTACTCCACTCGGTATGTTCGTCTTTGTCCATACTGCCAGTGTAAACGCCACGGCCCAAAATCGCTCAGAATGTCTCTCACGTTCTGCCTCTCGTCTGCGAAGGACAGTTTCACTGAGCTCGGCGATCCATCTGATACACTAAATTGCTCTAATATACAACACCACAGCCTCATCGCAGTCCGTGGTTAGTTTCTCAAGCACAATAGGTGACCGGTGATCGATGATCACTGATAATTGATCAGTTATTTTGCATCATAACAAAAGTGGAGGCAAGAGTTAAACTGGCGTTGGTCTACCACGTATCAGACCTTGGATGAGCAGAATTAAGTTTTCCATACCGCTGCGGGCATGTACATGCAGCGATGCTGATCCACGCTGGCAGAAATTAGCAGTGCTAGTTACAGCTTTCCTGATATTATGCTCCACTATCAAGTATCTGAGGTGTTACGAATTGAAGTCGGGAGGCCCTAGACACTTGAGGCATGGAGCCCAAATTTAGCCAACCTCGAAAACGAGAGACGCAAGTCTCGCGAGAAATACTGATTCCTATTCAACCATGGCAGAAAATCTATCAGCGCTACGGCGGTGGCCCGTATTAGAATCAGACGTAATGTCTGAGAGGCCCGCGAAACGAGGTCGTACAGCCAGAGATTGAAGATGCCGCATTGCCGAGTGCTTTCCTCCTGCTTGGGGGTCAGTAGTCATTCAGTAGCGAGAGTATGCCAGTCACACTCTGCACATTAGTTGTCAGCTGAACGATAAAGAGCTGAGGAGGAGGAAAAGAAGCACCGGTATCAAGCAACTTATGCCGCTCACTCGAAAGGCCATCGCAGACGATCACGATTCCTAGAGATATCAGGGATGACGCAGCCAGCGGGGCTGCACAAGTAACACGGTGAAATATATCGGACCACTGCGCAGCGCAACGTAGTTAAAAATCCAGCATATTGGTTTGGAAAGCTGGATCCTGAGGAAGGTGGGCACTACAAACGTGACGTCCGTACTAGGCGATCTCCAAAAATGGAAGGAGGAGCCGGCCACCCCGGAGATGGGTGCCGCGACCAGTGAGGCCTAGTGAGACCTGTGAGGGTTGTACTAACTCATCGTCACGTACGTGCGAATCGGTGGCTGTCTAGGCGAATAGTCGTGCATCCTTCTGTGTACTTCTCACGAAGGCACGGTGGCTCCGAGTCATATCATACTACAGGGCGAGTGACCCCATTGGCGGTACCGACGGTGACTCTTTTCAAGCTCCAATTATTTCACTGTTTGGAAATACCATCTCTAAATCCTTACTCAGAATCAGGAATCGGACTAATTAAGCTTTCGCTTCATTTCTCAAATGTGGGTGTAAATTCACGGTGCGCGCACCATTTGTGCAGAGACGAGGGTAGTCGGATCTGCCTTGAGGATTGTGTCAGTATACCGCCAGTGTAAAAAGCCGTCAATCTCATTAAAGGTTATGCACTCATTCCCTCGTCTATTCATTCTACTTCTGATCGTTTTATGGTGTATTCTGGCCTGTCCCCTCTTGGCTGTAAACTGCACCCAACACCCGACAAGGGGAAGACAGAAAACCACGAGAGATCATCATGTCGGACAGCTTCAAGTTTCGACGGACGCTACACTACGATACGAATGCGGAGTTTTCCCTGCTATTGATTGACGTCCTTGTCGCGAGTTACTAGATCACGCAATATCTAAAAACCAGGTGCATCCGAGTCAGACAACAACCCGAAGAAAAAGCTGAATTGCCCACCAAAGATCCTCCTAGCCTAGTGTCTTTTCCCGCGTTGTCGTCCGGCGGCCCTGCCACTAACGCAGCTGAAGGCTTCTCCGAGTCCACCAACTGTCAGCCGCGGTGTAAAATCACAAGTAGACGATAAATGGGTCTCACGGCTTTCCAAAGAGGACTGCTCTGAGAGGTGGCATTTCGGTTTCAGCTACTGTACGTCCTGGAATAAGCAAAGACTTACGGGCAGGTGAACCAATTATTGTCCTGCGTCAAGATAGTAGATCAGTCATCGAATTTAAGTACCAACACAAATACGAACAAACTGGATTGCTCATGCTCGTTCACTCTGAATTTACCGACTCACGCCGCAACGAACGATTTGTTTCTTAGACAACTGTCTTTTATCAGGGAGACCATTTGCCCATTTCACTGAAGGTTCTCAGGCTGAGAGATCTAGTCGCGGTTGGCTGGAGTCACTTCCAACGGCGAGGCTCTGGCTCAACTTGGCTCGACGCACAGCTTATGTTGTTGAAAAAAGATCAGCCATAAACCGTATTGGATCAGCAACAGTAATACTTCCATGACAACTCCGCTGAATTTTAGCCAGTCGCGTTGTCAGGTTGTCGCTTCTATCCTCTTCAGAACTTGACAATACACGCTGTACCTTACGCTTGGCGAGAATGAGTACGGTGTCGCGCAGGGAGGTGCCCGACACCACTGGCTCCTCTGTTGAAATGCGGTTTCTGGTTGTAATTCTAGTTGTCACGTCCCCTTTCGTCTTGTCGGTCCTGGCACACCCGAGAAAACATAGCGTGGCTAATTAGCAGCAGCATTAATGGCTAGATCTAGTCCTGTTAAGCTAGCAACTTCCTAATGTGACCGACCAAGTATAAGCATGGTAAACATGTCCGCGTCTCTAAAACTCGTCACGCGTGTATGTCGTGGCATGTAAGTGCGGATATCATTAAAAATCATCTACAGAATGTCGTTATCCATCAACTCTCAGGACGTTAGTGCTTAACCGGTACGTGGGCCGTGAGGAAGTAACTTCTGCAGTTTTACAAAGTCGGGAGTACCAAGACCCGTAACCTATGCCCAAGATCAGCTAACGTCGAAGATGACAGAGACGCGGGTCTCGCGAGACGAACTGGGTCCCATCCAATGACGGCGGAAAACCCGTCAGTGTTGCAGCCCGGGTTAGAGCCAGATGTGATGTCATTGAGGCCCTTGAGGCCTTGGTCGTACAGCCAGGGATTGAGGAAACCGAGAGGGGCAATTCCCCTTGCAATCTGATAGTCATTCAGCAGCGAGATTACGCCGGCCACAGTCTGCACATTGGCTGTGAACTGAATGATGATGAGCGAAGGAGGGGAATACATACCGGTGCCGAACAACTTGTGCCATGCATGCGTTCAGAATGACCGCCGAGGATGATCATGAAGTCATATGCTTGCGCCGAAATGTCAGGCATGCCACGGCCATTGGGGCTGCAGGAATTATACGGTATGAATACTAGATCAGGCTACTAGGCTATGGAACCGGACATACTAGAATAAGCCAGCATATTGACTACCGAGTTGCCGGATGTACTTAGGCACCGTGCCGTCCTGGTAGGGCGGGCGCGGAAAGTGGAACGAGAAGCCGCCCCGGAGTGCTTTGCCGCGACCTCAGGGTTGTCCGTCGTGCCGCCGACGCTAGTGACGTACGGACCTGCGAATCCGCAGCGATCTGGTGAGCGAATTGTACCTGCGCCCGTGGACTGCTCGCAAAGGAGAGACGAAAGCCACACGTACAGGATGCAGGGAAGATAGGGACAAACTGGACCTCTCCGGCCTCGTCCTCGCAGTTCCCCGGGCCGACGCCGTAGTCGCCCGTCGCTATGAGGACGCTGACGCCCCGGTTTCCAAGCTGTGCGAAGAGTAGGCACAAGGCCCTTGTATATTCTACAGGGTAACCCGACTCGGTATTGCCATATGATATGCTGATCGTCTGCGGATCTTTGGCAGGTTGAGTAAGTATTTGAGCCACACGAAGTCCGCGTCTATCGAGCTTGGCAGATTGCTAGGCTCCTCCCATTCCGATTCACCCCCGATGCTATAGTAGGTGATCGGGGTCGGATATCCCATCCCCGCCACATACTGGACATTCATGTTTGCCTCAGAGCTGGGGTCGCTTGGGTCGTACTTTGCATTATTCACCTGTACAACCTTGAATGTCGGCGGGTCCACCGCGTCGGTGCGATATTTGCTCATGAACGTTGTCAAGTCTGCCTGGCTCGGTGAATTATCCGAGTAGCCTGCAACCCCAAGCATGTTCCGATCCATCGCGGTCGGAACATATCCCTCGGTGCTGTACAGCGAGCGCAAGACTGCCGGCACGACCTCTTCATCATCACGGCTCGACAGCGCCATCACGAGCCCTCCCGATGTCGCCTTCGCCTTTGCTTCCTCCTTGGAGCGCTTGCGTGGTCTCTGCTGCATCTTCCGTGGGGGAGAGAAATACGTCGTCGGCACAATAGTTTGTATGTGCTCATGTAGCACCTCGGGAAGCGAATAGCCGACTGTCCGGAGAAGAGTCTTGTTGGTTCCAGTGTACTGGTAAAGCTGATATGACGCGCCGAGAAGCCTATTGGCTTGGGCTACAGGAACGCCAGGAACGGTCAACCAGCCTCCGCCATGTGTCATTGAAACGGGGGAAGACACGCTGTGCTTGAGCCAGGAAGTGACGAGCTCAAGCGTGTCCGGGTGTGGCGCGACAAGCTCAGCGACCTGCTCCTTAGACAGGTGTGCACCGTACCTGAAACAGTGCAGGGAACGAGTGAGTACAGGAGCGAGCAGGAGAGTGGCAAGAGGACATGCTTTGCGTGCTTAGGGTCGCTGACTTCATAGAGCGAGTCAGTCAGGGCATTCTCGTGGTGCGGCTTGAGCGCAATGTGAAGGTCGATCGTAGTACCAGGTGGAGGATGACCAAGGGCCTCCCAATTGGCTGGGACGATATGCCATGTGTGCTTCACCTGCATATTGTCCCAAAGTGGTGCAAGATACGTCGCGACGTTGGCGAGGGGTGCAACGGCAAAGACAAATAGCACAGTGAGAAGACAGAAGGGCATTATCATAGGGGGTCAGTGGCGGTTCAGAAAGCTAGAGGTATAGTAGAGGGCCCCAAAGATTTGGAACATGATACACGAGAGACTGGTGGAAAGCTTTTGAGAATTGAGGTAGGGCGCGGTCTCTAAGGTAACTTACCGATCGAACGAAACCCGTGGCCCTTGGTTGAGACTCGCGAGTTGATAGAGACAAATTTGGGCGAGGGAGAGTCCCGGCATGCACTACTAGTAGCAGTTGTGACATGTGACGCGTGACGGCGGGCGCGTTCCTCTTTGTGCAAAACGCCGGGACAGACTGCTACAATAGTGTTGTATATCTATATTTATGTTGGCGGACTGGATTCCAAACGGAAAACCCATCAGGACCAGTTTGGCCTCATCCGAGAACCTATGGCGTTCAGTTACTATTACTCTGCCGCTGACGGCGGATCCTCGGATGGCAACGGGGTCCCCGTCATGGTGGCAAGATCTTGCCGTGTGGAAGTACCGTCTGGTTCGCATCACCGACGAAGCTCACCGAAAGGGGCGCGTGCCGCCAGTGTGCCCTTTGGGAGCGCTAGTTAATGAAGGCCGCGTAAAAGCCAGTATCTTCCCCTCACATCCGGGCTCCGGCCCGGCTTCAGCGCGCCAGACAGAGCTGCAGGGCTGAATCCTAAATTCTCCTGCTGTCTGGTGTTTATTTTCGGGAATGTAGACAATTAAAAGAAGCACATACAGACTGGAAATATAAGAACCCACCCAAAAAAACAGACTCCCGGAGAAGGTACTTTTGAAGTGAAGCCATGCTTATGTAACACATAGCAGAGCGCATCCGAGTCATCGATTTCGCGCAGATATTCTCTCTCTCTGAGACATTACTACAATCACAATTACTCTATCGTGAGCTTGAAAGCCTCTCAACTCTACCATTCTCTAACAACACCTGCAGAAAAAAAAACCCCGCGATCGATTATCATGAGCAAGACGCAGTTCTACCTCTCGCAGTGCGCCGATGCGGCATCGAAGAGCCCGATGTGCTTCACACTCGGCGCCGTCCTCGTCAAAGGCGGCAAGGTCATCTCGAGTGGCTACAACCACCACCGGCCGCACTACGACGGCGCCGAGGTGCGCACGCGCGGGCACCGCAAGCCCGTATCGATGCACGCGGAGATGCACGCCATATTCAGCCTCACTGGCATGTCGCCGTCCTTCCGCAAGCAGCAGGGCACGCGCGCCGGCGCGTCCCCGCAGTTACAAACACCGTTCCCCTCTCCACATGCACCACCAACACCGCCACCACCAACACGACAACGGCCGTTTAAAGGCGAGGCGCCCTTCGCTGCACGCGAGGGGCACCCGCGTTGCCTTTCATGGGCCGTCCCCGCCTTCTGCTAAGCGCAAGTCGGCAGCGGGGACCCGTGGTGGCGGGAATCGGAGTGGGGACGCTGGGAGGAGCGGGAGTGGGGCTGGAGCTGGGAGCGAGAACGATGGCGGGAAGCAGCGGGTGCAGTTGTCCGAGAGCGCGTGCCGTTCCCACTCGGGCACACCTGCGCCGCCTGGTGAGGCGGATAAGGCGTGGAGCGCGCGGCGGCGTGACCCGCGGATTAACGGCGCGGACCTCTACGTAGCGCGGGTGACGAAGGTGGGGATGGGCAGTGCCAAGCCGTGCTGGCGGTGCGTGGAGTGGTGCCGGTGGGCAGGCGTAAAACGGATTTTCCATTGGAACGGGGAGGATGGGAAGTTCGACATGGTCAAGGTCAACACGGCTGAGCGGGATCAATACGAGACACATGCTGACATTCGCCTCTACGCCGGAATGGTGAGGTGTCTTGTTTTTGTCTTCACTCGTATCGATCCTGACACGATATTCCTGTTTAGGGCTGGTAGCATACCTCGCTCGACTGATCTCGGCGATGGCAGCGTTCTCTCGCACTATTCATTACGTCCCGCTGTCGTGCTCCTTGTCAAGTACATAATAATGTGGGAGATTGATCTTAGGATAATCGATGCTTTTGGATAAAACTTTCTCAAATATTGTTTACACACTATGAAATACTGATCAATACCCATTTTATGAGCCCATGAGGCATGGTCAGACGCTGTGTGCTATTGTCTTCTCTAATGTTCTTGAGCGGGATCCAATTGTCTCCTCGCCACCCTTTCGCCACCTGCCCCGAATTATGCGAATGCATCCATTTAAATGGGCAGTCAGTTGAGTATCAAAGGGGACACTATCTAGCCCTCGACATTTTGTAGCATAATACCAACTTGCCCGGAGAACAAGCAAAGTCATCGACAATGTCATTACGCTACAGTGTAGCGGGCCCCTCGACCACATGCGTGTGTACAGCACACACGCGCCTCGAAATCTCCAAACATCATTGTACCCCGACTGGCCCACGCGACTACGGCCCTTAAAACAAATTCATATGGTGCGGGTAACTGCTTTCTCTTTGAACTCTTGAGTGACGTTGGTCCAGATCGCACGCCAGCAGTCATCATGCGGGCCGTGCCAGCAAGTGAAAGACACGGAATAGGACATCTACGGCGGCGGCGCTGCCAAAGTGCTGCCAGCGAGGCAGCTTTCGGAAAATTTTAATGTGCAAACTTTGTGGGGAGAATGCATGAAAGAATATATCGTATTTGTACCAATGTGTTCGAATTGATCCATTTGGCTATGCATACGTGGCAAGTATTTGTGAGGCACGTCGTAGAACATACTTCCGAAGATGTGAAGAAGTAGCTGAATTAATGCCCAGATCTCTTTTCCCCCGCATTAGCAACTCGGCACCAGGTAATCAGAAGCCTGGAACTGAGTGAATAAACGGGGGTATAGTAATAGCGTCTGTGTTGTGCTGGTCGAGAACGAACATGTTTTTTGTTGACATGAGTCTGGGCGGAATTCGCCACCACAAACAAAGCAAGTGCCCGCGTCAGCTCAGCTTCTGATGTCCACCACTGTCTGCATGAACTTGAGATTGAAAGTCCCTACCCTCGGTCTTTCTCGTGGATATTAGAGTGAGCTTCACTATCAATGTCCTGGTAAATCCAGACACTCACCATCAGCTCACTGTGTTGCTAAAAGTGACACGAGGAAAAAAAAAACATTACCGCCTCGCAAAATGAAATGCACGTGATTGAATACAGGGGCAAACGCGAAAAGTGCTCGAAGGTTCTCGCTTTTTTACGTCCGCACCTTCCTTGCACCTCGACTGCCATGTCAGTCCCACTCGACCAACGTCTGCGTCACCGCAACCCGCAGCTGAAGGCAGATCAAGTCCCCGCGTCCTCTTATTCAGACGATGACGACGAGCCTCCCGCTCGGCATGAGATCGTTTGGGGGCAAACTCCGTCGGGCCAGGGTGCGTGCGTACGCGAGCATCTTCCACTTACTCGCTGACACGTGGCTTCCTCTCAGTTTTCCGCGTCCCGACCACGCACGATGTAGTCACAGCCCTCTTCCACCCGTCCTACCCCAAATCGCACATCGACGTGGTTAACCTCGCCCTACTCGCGCTCCAGCTCATCCTCTTTTACACGCTGCCGCGCACGCCCCGAAGGATCTTCTTCTTTCTCTATTTCGCGTTCTGGCGCGCCGCGTACGACGCCGGGCTTGGATACGTGTTGACCAAGCAGAGCAAGCGCAGATGGATTGTCAGGACGGTGCAGAGGTTAGGGTGGCTCGATGAGAACCGCAGGCCGGAGATGCGAGCGTGGATCCGCCGACAGCTCGTGGGTAAGATGGGAAAAGACTATTCTTTCGACGTGCGCCGCAGTTCCCTTCCCATTCGCCGCAGCCATTCATCGTGCCATTGCAGGAACTTCCGCTTGAGTACAACACCTGGTTGCTCTTCCGTCAGGCTGTCGATATCATTTTGATCAAGTGAGTCCTTCCATTCTTAATGTCATCAGATTTCTTAGGATGCAACTCTCTTCCCTTAGCGATTTCTTATCCTTCTGTTTGTTCGCGTTTGCTTGCTTCCGCGTACCCTCAGACCTTTCCATGTTCATTCACGCCTTACGGTGGGTTCTGAGTGCCGTTACTCAAATTTACCACATTGAGACGCTTCGTGATGTCGCAGCTGGATCGGGGGCATTATACTAATCGCGTTCAATCTCTGGATCAAGTCTGAGGCGCACCATGTCGTTAAAGACTATGGCTGGTACTGGGGCGACTGCTTTTTCCAGCGTGGTGCACTTGTTTTTGACGGTGTGTTTGAGCTGGCACCGCATCCCATGTACTCCGTCGGTAAGCGCCCAATCTACATTTCTAATCACACGACCACTAATAGGAGTGGTGCAGGCTATGCATGGATCTACGGATTTTCCCTCATCGTTGGGAGCTACCCGGTCTTATTTGTCAGCCTCGCTGCACATGCAGCTCAATTTGCTTTTCTTGTCTTCTTTGAGAATCCGCGTGAGCTTCTATGTTCGTTGAGTTTGGTTTTATCTCGAATCTGAAATCTCGGCCATTAGATATCGAGCGCTTTTATGGCCAGCGCAAGCCCCTCGCACAGCGCGTGCCCATTCGGCGAGCATCTCTGCCTACCAGCAGCTCAGCGAGTACGCTACCTTCGGTATCATCATCTCTTGAATCACAAGAGCAGACACCCGCACGCGCTCGCGCGTTCTCTGACCCTCCCTCCACCCCGTCCGCCACGGAGGGTTCAACCGCATCCGAAAGTGAAGGGGAGACCGAGACTGAGTTTGTATTTCAGCAGAGTCACGCCGGTAATGGCTCTGCGGCACCCACACGCAACGTGCAGATGCCGCTTGCGATAACCCCGCCGCTGCAAATTGACCGGCAGCGCAGCGACTCCCCGCGATCCCATCACGATTTGCGCAACAAGTACTTCCGCCGAGACACGATCTTCCTATTCCATCTGGACGTATTCCGGTGCGCCGCCCAACCTTGGCGTCTTACCGAAAACTGAAACTTTGAACAGGGCCCAAGATCTTATGCTACTCCTTTCGATGGCGTACCCGTTTCTGGCCGTGGTGCTTCCCACGCCTTGGCTCGCAAGTGCGGGACTGCACTTTACGCACGCTCTCGCATGGATGCTCTTCCATACCCTCGGTCTCGGCCTCGTGTTACAGGCACAGAGCTCGCGCAAGTTCCTCGTCCGGCATTTCTTGAAGCACTACCACTATCCGGCGCGCGATGGGAGCCGCGGTGCGGTGAGGGAAGCATTTGCTAGCTGGAAGGCCGTGTACAATCTGAGCATGTGTATGAGCTACGGTGCGTGTATTCACATTTCGAGGGGTCCGTGGGCTGACGAGGTGATAGTGTCCTGCTTCGGTCTCGTTTGGAAGACGTATGAGCAGCCGCCTGCGTGGATCACAGGTAACGAGCTGCTACGGCATATACTTGGCGCGGCAAGTCTATTGCCTTTTTTTTTGGTGCGCGCGCATGGGGCTGACAGAACACAGGTATTGATTGCATTTCACATGTGGGTGACGAGCGAGTCGTATGAGGTCCTCGGCGTCTTTGGTCAGTGTGTATCTAAAACCCACGAAAACAATGTGTCTGACGCTACGGACTCGCAGGTTGGTTTTATGGTGACTTTTTCATGGACGACTACGCCCCTGCTCTCGATTATTCTGGCATATACAGGTATTTCATTCTCCTGTCTGCTCGGTGAACAATTTTTAACACTATTCCAAAGGTATCTGAACAACCCCGAGATCATGGCTGGCGCTGCTTCTTCGGGATGGCGCTTATTAGCGGCAGTAAACTCGTCTATATCCTCGCTGGCGTTCGGCACGTCTCTTACTGGTGGTTCTTACATTACGTCGAGCAGTGCGTTCTCTCACCTGCTTTAGTTCTATCTGAGTTTTATGTATTGCGCGTAGTCCTCACATGCGGAAGTTATATGGCGACAGCCTGCGAAAGGACGCTGGTTTCACTAAGGTCGTCAAAAAAGTCGCTAGTCGCAATGCGCGGCTCCTCGAGAGCCGTGCGGGACGGCACGCTCCGGAGATCAGGCGCGTCGTGCGGGAGGTACGCGGCACGTTTGAGAAGGTCTACGAGGATACCGCAGAGGTAGTAGAGGAGTTCTTGGCAAAATGTATGTTTTAGTCCCTTTCTCTCGTCTGGTACTGACGCATCCACAGCGCGCCCAAGATTGTCTGAAGTGGTACAGGATACCAAGTTCCTTTTGCAACAATCACGCGAGAAGCTGGTCATTACGTACGTCTCTTTCAGTCCTCGACTAAGTTAATAGAAGCGGCGCTGATGAGAAACGGGTGTCGTGGTGCAGACGGGTAGCAAATGACTTATCGGCGTACGCGACGGACCGATACAAGGTGCACGTCGTATCACGCCGCTCAGACGGTGCGCTGCGATTCCATCTCGGCGAGCAGATCACGGTCGCGTGGCAAGTTCCGCGTCACCATTCACGGCGCGACTGGATCGGGCTATACCGCGTCGGTGCCAACCCATCCTCGCTCGTAACCCGGACGTCTTCCCTGGGGATGTGGATACCCGTGCACGACGAGGAGTGGGATGGCGACTTGCCGATCAGAGAGGACAGCCACGCGAGTTCTCCGACTGGTAGCGAGGACGCGGATGATGTGTCGAGCGGCACGGTTGTGTTTCAGGGCGATGGGCTCCCGTGGACGGTTGGGCGATATGAGGTGCGGTATCATCATGACGGCAAGTACAATGTGCTTGCGCTGGACGGGCCCCTCGAGATATACGGTGCGTCTGTCACCTCTGCCCTTTCTTACGCTCTCGTCTCACTCGTTCGTCGATCCAGTGGACCGCCCGGAAAACGTCGACTTTGAATCGGTGCGCGCGGCGCTTGCTCATGTTGTCCCACTCTGCCTCGATGGCGACCCGTCACTGGTCCCGAGCTCCACTACTGAGGGTACCAGCGAAGATGGGGGTCACCCTGATGATTTCCGGTTCTGGTCTGAGAGGCAGGCATGGCGGATTGCGCGTACGGTGCGGGAGATGTTTGGGGTTGAGTACGCGCCTGACGTCGTGATGGCTGACGCGAACTTGAGTGCGCTTGCGCAGCGCATCATCGCATCTCGACAGATTATCATGGAGGA